>VZTN01016940.1:397065-438337 GCA_013400515.1 Erpornis zantholeuca | reverse complement strand
GAGACCATCGGGTACGACCAGTGACCGATCCCCACCTTGTCCCCCCAGAGCTCTGAGTGCCACATCCAGACCTTCCTTGGACACCTCAGGGATGGGCACCCCAAACCTCCCTGGGCAGTTCCAAGCCCTGAGCACCTTTTCCATGGAGAAATTCCTGCTGCTGTCCCCCCTGAGCCTCCCCTGGCCCAGCCTGAGGCTGTTCCCTCTCCTCCTGTCCCTGTTCCCTGCCAGCAGAGCCTGACCCCCCCCGGCTGCCCCCTCCTGTCAGGGACTTGTGCAGAGCCACAAGGTCCCCCCTGATTCCCCTTTTCATCTTCTTAACTTCATTTTATTTTGACATCACTTCAACTTAAAGGCTTATTTGGAGGCCTAGACTTTTTTTGGTGGAATTTTGTGACTTCAGTCCCATCTCTCTCAAATGTATATTTATTTATAAGCATTTTGCTTTCCAAAAGCTGCAAAGGAGCTTTTTATTCCATGAAGTCTTCCCATCAATAGCCACGAGTATAAATTGTGGCTTTTTCATTACTGTACTCACTGTAGGAGTTCAGTAACAGCAACACCATCAGAATCAAGCTACCCAGACACAACTCCAGTAACGTTCTTTGTTCTTTCCCCATTACAAATGCGAAGAAATCACTTTATTTCTGTGTCAGAGTATTTTAAGCTAGAGAAAGAGATTGTATGCACAATTGTCACCATCATCCCATACTAGAATACTTGTTTTAAATATTTTTTGTCTTCTATTCCTCTGCACTAATGTTGGAAATCCATGTTTTGTAACACCAACACTTCCCAATTTGACTGCAGGCCCTGCACGACTGCTCCAAACATCTAATCCTGTGGAAAATCTGGATGTCTCTGGGATAGCACTGGGATTAGCTATATTAGAAGTAAAACAAAAGCGGTATTTTAATTAATTTGATAAAACATCTGTTTACAGGTGGAGGGGCCACAGAAATATTAGAGATTGGAGTCAGAACAATGAGCTACTTACAATTTTGAATAGAAAACCTGCTTGGGTAACCCAGTCCCACTTTGCAACCCTCAAATCACAGGCTAACGTGAGCATTTGTCACCACCCTCATTCAGGAAGCATTTGCCACAACACTTGTGGCATGAATATTTATCAGTCAAGTGGGACTATTAAAATTGGTGAGTCAGAAATAAATTGATCAAGATTATAGAGTGAGTCAATGCAGAGCCAGAAATAGCATTCACAAGGCCTGACTTCCAGCCCTGTGCTCGAACCACTACACAGGTTCCTTGAGGCATTTGAATGATGCAATTAATGTTTGTAATTTGAATCCTGAGATGGAAAATGTTGTGACAATGGCAGGGTTGGAGGGACACAAACCCACATGTTAATAGAAGAGAAACAATGGTCATAAATTTCTGTGATTTTTTTTTTATTGGAGTGTAATACAAAGGTTTTTCTTCTAGGAAAGGAAAAATCCCTTTAAGTCAATTGAAATCAAACAAGTAACAAGACCTGTGCCAAGGTAATCCCACTGTTCTATCTCATGGTTCCAAGGTGTTCTTAAACGCCTGAAAAAAGTAAAGAAGGAAAGCTGTGGCTGCCCCTGGATCCCTGGAAGTGCCCAAGGCCAGGTTGGACGGTGCTTGGAGCATTCCTGGGATAGTGGAAGGTGTCCCTGCCCATGGCAGAGGATGGCACTGGATGGGAATTAAGGTCCCTTCCAACCCAAAACATTCCATGATTCTAAAGTCTAAAACATGCCATGATTACTTTTATTTTCTTTGTTTAGTATTTCTGTTCCCAAAGCTGAAAATTAGCTCTTTCTGGAGCTGGACACACCTAGCATGCCCCCCAGCACAAGGGCTCTTTGCCCTGCACAGCTCGGCTGAACTCTTTGTACTGCAGTAATCCACCCTGGAAACACTTTTATAGTGTTTCATATTTAGTAACAACTGATCACTGTTGATTCCGGAGGTGACTTCGAGGGACAGTGACCACACCTCACCGTGACCCCTCGCGTTCCGAAGCCTCCACCTCTTTCCAGTAGTGTTTTGCCTCCTAGTGGAGAGCCCCGGCTCAGAAAAGCATTATTAAAACCAGCCAGGGCTGTTTTCCTGTTTGCAAAGGTTGAGCCTGTTAAAATTAGAGGGTAAAATTCACTGTGTAGAGAAATTGAATTCACAGGTTTTATTCTCTCAGCTGTGAAACAAACGCTGGTTTTATTCCACTGTTCATCTTTACAAGCCCAAACCATTCCAGGCCAGGTTAAATAAGATGTTTGCTGAGGGCAAACAAACAGCTCCAGACACCCAGAGTCATTACATAGCAGCTTCACTCCCAGCACACCTTGCTCCAAGACACCAGTCCTTCCCTTTACAACAGCCGATTCCATGGGAAAGGGCAAAAGGAGACACCTTTTATTCAATAATATTCAATAAAAGGAGTGTTTGATATGAGCTGGGATGTTTTACACCTCTACAGCCCGAGGGGAAGAACAGAAGAGCAGCATACAGGAAATTGCTTCCCAGCTCTGCTGTGCCTAACAAGATGACAATAAAAATCCCTATTAAAATATTGGTATTCCATCATCCACAGCCCCTCTCCAGGAGGGGAAAACCACGGGTTTCTGCCTGTCAGCACTACCTGATCTTTTTCCAATCAGGCTGCTAATAAAAGGATCTGTAGTTAAGCAGTAAATGCTCCCATCCTGCCTGAACAGAGCAGTAAGGGAGCAGGTGCATATCCAGCATGCTTTCCAGCCAGCAGCCACATTCCAGCAGGACAAAGGACTTGAGGCACAAGGTTCTCGTGCACCTCGGCATTGTGGCAGCTGGATAAACACCTCATCCTGAACAGTAACTGGTGGCAGGAGTGGCACTGCCATTGTCACATTGCAGATACAAACCACCTAAGTGGTGGTTGGTGGCATTTCATTACCATCAGTGGCTTCAGGACAAGAGTACAGGGAAGAGAACGCCTTCCCTTTGTTTAGTGTGGCATTCAGGGACTGAAGTTGTGGATTTGCACTGACTGCACTGGGCACTGAGGCTGTGTGACTAGGCAGCTGAAGGCAGTGACAGGATCAGGGCCCTAGGCACTGTTGCCCAGGCACAGGAAGAGACCACTCTGAAAAAATACCTGCAAATGCAGAAATGGGGAGGGACAGGAAAGAGCATAAAAAGCATGCTGACAAAAGTGTATTCTCTGCATACTTTTATTAATAAAATATACGATTTACAGCATGTATCAGTGGACAGTGTGCTTAGAGAGTTCTCTAATGGATAGCGTGATAGCACAGGCAGGAGCTGGGTTTGGTGAGGACAAGTTAAACCGTAGATGACATCTCAAGGATCACCATTACCAACAAACCCAAACCCTTTCCCAAGGCAAGCTTTAACCCATCCCAGCAGGCCCAGCTGTGGTCCCAGAGGAAGCTGTACTGGAGTATTGCTCTAGGTGACTGCACCTGGTCCCTCTGTGCCGTCTTCACGTGCTCAGCTCACAGGGTGGGGCTGTGCTGCACCTTCAGTGCATCCCTGGGGCTCTGGATGGCACAGGAACAGCAGCCTCAATGCCATGGTCCTCATCCTCCCAATCCAGCATCATTAAACCTACACCTTCACAAAACATGATTTTACCAGCTCCACAGCACAAGCATCTCATCACCTCTGTGCCCTCATGGTAAGATAAGGAATAAACCTTGGCCCTGGAAACAGCTGTACACGTGATTAATGTTACTCAACAAGTTGTTTCCTGAACTGTTGGCAAGTTGGGTTGCTGGAGTAAAATTAGTCACATGCTGCTACTGAGTAGGGCCCACTCATTTATTCACCCACTGGAAAACAGCTGCTGTCCCGAGGGCAGTTCATTTGTTTTACAAGGCTAACAGGTGAAAAAAAAAGGTAAAATCCTTACAAAGGCTCATGGTCAGGCATGCATGATACAAGACAAATACTGTATTTAAGAGAACTGGATTAATAAATATTAGAATTTTTACATTTTCAATCCACTGCACAAGGACTTAAAGAAATTAAAAAGCAATTGCAGTAGTAGTATTGTTAACAACCTCTAACCCAGCCAAAATTTTACAGCAGGAACGGTATCTCAGTGGATCAAATCATAATGTCATTTTAATAACTACCTCTAAGCCACAGAAATAATTAAATATAGGTAACTCAAAAGTGAAAATTCTCCCAGTCAAGGTAAGTTCACTATGACTCCAAACTTCACTGAACATTTCCGTGAAGGAAGAGCAAAACCTAAAAGCACATTTAGCAAAAATATCTGGAAGTAAAAACTCATGAGCCTTATAAAGCATCAATATCTAGTTCATCTTTGGATAAGCCTTATGTGCTGAAGAGTTGAAATCTCTCACATCACTATGAACACTTATTTCATGCAGCTTCTGTACTCCACATGTTCAGCTCCTTGCAACAGTGAACGTTTCTGTAAGTGCAGGAACTTTGCAAAGCCAAAAGCCAGAAGAACACATTTGCATGGTTAAAACTACATTTCCAGTTGTTAGCAATAAATACAGAAAATAGAGCAGCAGAATGCAGTGCAGTCATTAGCTATGGAACCATGGTGCTGGTACTACAGAACACCACACAAGAGCTCAGACAACTTCTCACAAAGCCACAGGGGACTTGGTGCTCTAAACAAGGCATTAAAGGTATTTTATCCTAAAACAAGGCATTGAATAAACTAGAACAAAACTAAACATTAAGACATCAGTCCCATAAAATGGAATTTAAAACCTGAAGATTCTATTCCTGTTGTGATTAAAACAAAATGTTAAAAAGAAGAGCATTCAAGGACAGTAGAACAGGAAGTGACTGCTCAGATCAAAACCTGACAGCAGTTGTGGTGCCGAGATGGAAGTGGTCACACACTGGCTGGTGCTCAGGTTACTCAGGAGTGAATGCAGGTACCTGTGAAATCCCTCCCTCTCTTCATTCCCATGAAAAATAATTAATACTGGTTAAAATCATTACAAAAACCATAATTTTATTTTCATGCATCTAAGGTAAAACACAGAGTATTTGTATAAAGAGGTAGATTAAAAAAAAAAGAAAACAGATTCTCCATTCTTTGTCACTTTTATTCAGTAGTTCGTTTGTCTTTTTCCTTATTTTCTCTTTTTTTTGGTGCCAGACATGGCAAGGAGTGATTACAGTCAACTGTTTATTAAAACATTTGTTGCAACACAGACCCCCTTTACCACTGACTCCAAACGGACCCATTTTATGTGCTTTATTTTGTTTTTTTTTCCATACACCACCACCAAGGCAAGGTGGAGGGGGACGAAGGGGGAAGGGGGAGTCCAGGAGGCCAGAAGGAGGAGGAATGCTACAAGCCACAGCAAGAATGAGCTGTATTTAATAAAAAAAGGGGGCCACGAATGATACAGTAATGAGGTTACACAATTAAATCCCATAGCATGATTGAAGGCTTTCCCTGTGTCTGACGTCATCACAATGGAAGGCATAAAAAGTGGAGTAAACCGATGTTGAGACAGTCCAGTCTAGTCCATTAGGCAAGATGGTGCAAGTAGTCATTTAAATTAAAAAGTGCCCTATCCTCACCTAAATGGCTAGCAGGCATGGAGACAACAGAGCCACAGAGCCTTCTCCATGGAGCTATAAAAGTGTGTTGTTATATGGCACATTTTTAAACACTGGAAAGGGGTGCCATAATGGACCTCTCACTCGCTTTCGTTACAGGTACAAATGCTAGATTCAACTATTTCAACTATGCAGGAAGTGACTCTTCAGTTAGGAATGCCAACCCTAATTCATCTTGTCTTGAAATATATACAAGTTGTTTGTGGTAGCTACGGCGATGATGTTCTCCTTGGGGTGCCAGGCTGTGTGCAGGATCTTCTTGTTGAAGTCTAAGCTGTCAACACTGATCTCGTCCTTCTTCCTCTTGCCGCTGGCGCACACCTTGCGTGGCTTCAGCACCGTGCGGGGTTTGTTGTTCTCCCGGGACGCCTCCAAGGTGATGTCTCGCTTTGTGTTTCTGTCAAACATCCTGAAGAAGTTGTTGTAAGATCCTGTCATGACAATGCTGCACAGAGGGGGAAGGAAGAAAGAGGTCAGTTGGGAATTCCTTCTCCTTTTTGCAAGCCAGAGGGTCCTGACTCAGATCACACGAATGGAAAGGAGGTGGCCTCACCCATACCTGCTACAGCTAAAGGGAGGCAGGCACTGCAATGTTTTATAGTTTTAAAACACCACAAAAATACCCTTTTTCCTTCCCTGGGCCCTTTGAGGCATTTTGTTATCCAAGCACCTCAAGTGTCATTATTTAATTTGCTTTTCACACACACACACAGAGGGAAGAGATCCAACAAACCCCAAACGCATTGGATTTTTAGCCATGTGATTTTAGTGACACACAAATTGCGTGAGTTTAGGCACTGAGTAGCACATCCAGTTTGTGAAAATCCCTTATAGCTCCTGGTTCTGCATCAGCTGTTCAGTAAGAAAAATACATTTACAAGTTTTCCTGGCCTTCCTTTGCCTCAAAAAGTATTTGAGCAGACAGATGCCAAATTAAAAGAAAGAAAAAAAAAAAAGCACCATATCTGACAGTACTGACAGGGAACCAATGAGGTGCTTTAGATGCAGCAAATAAGCAGCTAATGACATGATTAGCACAGAAGCAAGAGCTGTCCTAAGTGGTGTTATTGGCAGGTCACTACCATGGCAAATCACTGTAAAAAGGAACATTTCTGGAAGGTTTTCCCATGGGTTCCCAACAGGTCTGGTGCAGATTCTTACAGAGCTAACAATGTACATGTTAAAAGTCTACTGAAGTAATACAATGTTGTCCACAACCAGGTATTTGAGGTCCACTGCCCATTTTAAGAATAATGTGGAAAGATCTGAAGTGCATAGGGAGAAAAATTCCACTTGCCTGTCTGATCCATTCCAACAGCATTCAAACTTGTCAAAAATGCAATCATTCTCATACAGCGAGCAAAGTTTACTTCTGAGGTATTCATGCACCTGGAAAAGAGGGATCAGAAAAACTGAGTGAGCACTGGACTCACACACCTGTAAAACAGCCTTCCCAGACTGTTCCAAAAGCAAGGAAGTACCTGACACTGCTCACAAGAGCTCTCTTTTATAAAGAAAACAGCAATTTTCACTGGCAGCTAAAAACATATTGGGAAAAGGATATGTTTCACCTTTTGTTTTCTTCAGAAAATAACAGAGAACATTAAGATAGCTGAAGACTTGTCATGACTCATGGCTGGAGATCACCTCTCCACCTCCCACATTCCCACTTGGTAGGAGGGAGGCTTTTTCAGCCCCAAACACAGGTTTGCATTCTGCCACCATCCTGCAAATACCAAGATCTTCAGGAGGACTGTGGAATCCCCAAACCTCAGGGATGCCCTGCCTGAATCTACACACAAAACTCTAACTGCCACATCAAGACCATCAGTAAGACTCAGCCTCTGTCCAGGTTTTTTAATTTTCAACCCACATAATTTTCACCCAATACCTGGTATGTTTCCACAGGTCTATTTTCCATATTTAAATCCCAGATCTTCACTGACAGATAATCTCTAGTCATCATGTATCGACCGCTATGGCTAAATTTGACATCAGATATGGAAGAGATGATTTCAGAGAAAAATGATCTGTTGCTAGGATCTTCTGGTTCTTCAAACACTGCAGGAAAATTAGACAGGCATTGCAAGAGGTAAGTTTGTGTCTCTTGGATACAAGATACACCTGAATTACTTTAACACTTTTTCAATAAGCTTTCCACCTTGGGCTACTCTGTGTTATCTTACATAATTTTAAAGGAGAAACACTTGTAATATAGTCACCATACTCTCTTAATGTTGTAGCAAGCCAAGGTCAGCTTCTTAATTACTTGCTAATGTGTTAAGTCTTGATTCACACATGCAAGATTTCCAGCATCAAGTACAGACTAAATGGACTTTAACCACCTGAAGTTTGCAAAAACTCATTCCTGGTGTCTAAACAGAAGCTGCTTACTCATTTTATGCACTATTTTTTCTCCAGAAAAACATAAATATAATTCTAAGATTTATTTAGATTTTAGGCTTTAGATCTGTTCAACATACTACAGGAATCCTATACAAATCCACACAGACAATTCAGTGTTCGATATAATCTAACAGCAAATGTCCTCTGTCATAGGGAAACACTAAACTGCAGCACTCACACTTTGAATGTCTGTCACAGAGGGCTGATGCCCTCATGTCACACAAACGAATGGTGCCTTTACTGCTGCTGTAGACAAACGTGCTGCAGCTGTTGGGGTGGAACTCTGCAGCTGTGATCACCTCTGTCAGCTCCTCCATGTTGGCAGGCTTGATATCTACAATATCTACAGCAGCTCATTAAGGAATTGCCTCCAGTGAAATTGGTTTTTCCCAAGGTATTTTTCGGTTCTAGATGCTTTTGGAAATGCTGCTTCAGGCTTTCAGACACAATCCAGGTAAGAGGTAAAATCAAGCCACACAATTTGTCTACTACACAAGGTGGTAACACCGCATTCCATATCAGTTTCAAGATAATCCTTACACCAGCAAGAACCTGCTTCAGTTTTGCTCCACTGCAGCAATAATTAATTCTATACTACAAATTATCTCCCAAGTTTTTCATATAGAACTTAATTTTGCTTGAATTCTAATTATACTGCTACATTATAAAATGTTATTTCATATTAAAAACTTGACACTTGGAAGTGTCCAAGGCCAGGTTGGAGCAACCTGGACTACTGAAGGTGTCCTGCCCACCTGGATGAGCTTTTATGTCCCTTCCAACCCAAACCATTCCTTCTCCAGAAGTAAAAGCTCTTACAATTACTAGGGATAAATAAGCAGGATTAATGGAGATTAATTCTCTGTATATATACTAAACACTTCTCATTAAAGGAAATAAAATCCAACAGTTTTCCTGTTCCCATGCCACAGAAGAGCGGAAAAAGGATACTAAAACTTCTGTCTGTGATTTCTAGATGCCACAAGTTGATCCGCAGGTCATCTGCAGACAAGTACGTTTCATAGTCACTATTGATGGAGATGGAGTTGATGTGATACGTGTGGGCATTGGCAAATATCCTTCGTGGGCTGGCTTCTACCATGAGGTCCATGGGCCTGAACACTGGCACCTGCAACACACAGAGCAGAGCTGGAATGAGATCCAAACCTACTGCAGACATCAGCACTGCTCAGCACAGCCCTTCAACATGCTGAGCTGGGTGAAATGCCTTAAAAGTCAGTATTTCTGCCAAGTGGCATTACAGAAAAGATAAGTTAATGAGGTGATGGGGCAGTTCCTCCCTGAGCCATGGGCTGGGAGAGGAGAAATGAGCTGGTTGTGAGCTACTCACCCGTAGTGTTGTAACTGTAGTAGGATCCCTATACCGTCCATCCTCCTCCTTTAAATTATAACCCTCAGGTCTTTTGTCCCTTTCACTGATTTTCCATAACTTTATTGTTTTATCTGCAATGAAACAGCCACAGTTTAAAATGAGAACTGTAGAGAGACACCAGTCATCACTGCTGATGCCTTCAAACAAGACAAGGCCGCCCACATGCACCAAAAAAGACAAAAATGTTGCTTAGGGAAAACAAGACAAGATAAAAAGCATTAAAAAACCTCCTCCACAGTTTGTTCTTTTTATAAAAGTTAGAGCTTACATCAATCATTCATAGCAATCCCTGTCCTAACTGAAACTTGCTCTAACACAGGGACTCACACATGTGAAGGTCTCTGGACTATCAAGCTACTAAATCCCAAATACACCACCCTGTGCTGGGGATAGCTGTGCCCAGGGAACCCACCAGAGCCACATCCCCAGATCCCCACAGTTAAACCCTGCTTGATTCCAGCCTTTTGGAGAGGATTAGATTAAATCCTAATAGCAAACCTACATAATAACATGTTATGGTGCAAAATAAAGTAATAACTTACCATTTGTAGACAATAAAAACTGAGCAGCATTTTTCTGGGGTAACCACCTAATTTTGTTGATCTTCTCTTCAATTTCTAAACTTTTCAAGTAGTCAAACTCTGGTTCATGGCTTTGAAAGGTACTGTAAACATTGTATTCTCCCCTACTGTGAGACTGGGTTTTGTTCTAGAAAAAGAATTAAATGATCAAGACATGTATACAATGTACACTGGGGTACAACCTGCTTGATTTTCATGAGCCTGTCAACCTAATGAGATGAGCATCATCTCTTTTGCAAGAAATTTATTAAAGTTTCTACTATTTTGGGTAAGAAAACATCAGAAGAGAGTTTATGCAGCAGCTTAAGTTTCCAGGAACTCCCCTCAGAACATGAATAACATCTTCAGCAAGTTTTCACATTAATGCTGAGCAGCAAAACAAACCAATATTTTGCCTAAATATTAAAAAGAAAAAAAATTTCTTTCATCTTTAGTTTTTCCACCTTTGCTGTTTAAAGGGAATATTCCTTCCCCTACTACACAGGCACATATATGGCAAATCTATTCTGTGAGTACGTTCAGCTTTCCAGGCACACTATGGAAATCCCACATGGCACCTCTAAATTTATACCAGCAGCTCCACTATTCTGGTTTATAATCTCCAAGTTCCCTAAGAGCTTCTGAACTGCTTAAGCAGCTTTTTCTTCCTCATTCTAAAAGGGAAAAAAGCTCACTGCCTCTGCTGAACACAGCTCTGGCATTGGAGTCACCCCTGCAGTTACCTGTCTGGGTGGAAATGTTTGCAAAACAAAAAAAACTGGACATTTCATCTTGCCAAAAGCTGTCTCCTAGGCACCAAAATATTTCACTGCATGGACTGAACCTTGAATTTCATCCACTGGGTGCAGAAAACTGGATCCATTTCTGATGTAATGCTCCCCACGTTTACCTGAAGTGGTTTCAAGCTGAATTTTGTGATTTATTCCTGTCCCACCCACTGCAGAGATTGCACCATCAGATGCCTTTGCTGTGATGTGTTCCTGGCTGGGGACTTTGCTCCTTCCCTCTCTGGTGTCTCATGTCCATGGGCTCATTTCATCCCTCAGTACCTCACCAAAACACACCTGATACAACCCTTGCTGGCCCACATTTGTCACATTCCTTGCATCATTTTCTCATGCTTCATACCCTGAGAGCTGGCAGGAATTCTTACACTTTAATATAAATGGAGGGGGGGCAGGAGAGGGAAGGGAGAAAAATGCTTAGAAATCACATTTGGCACCAGAATTCTGTACCACACCTCTCCCTTACACTGCTTTTCCCACCCTGGAGAACGGAAGGGACTTTGTTCTAAGCCTCAGTCAGAACTAACAAGTGAAGCTGAGTCGCTTCATGGAACAGCTTGGAAGGGAAATCTATTGTGCTGCAGGAAATGCCTTAGGAAATTCAGGGAACTTTCCTTCAATCCCAGACCTAACCATAACTACTGAGGCTTAAATATTCTATGTGTGTATTCTAGTAAAACTCTACAGGACCAGAATAATACATAAACCCAGTAATAAGTGAAATCCATCCTTGGGATAAAAATCAAAATTTAAACTCTCAGTCTTATGGTGCTCAGAGGAAAAAAAAAAATTCCAAACAAGGAGAGGTGTTGGCCCAAGTGCCTGATGTTAAATTCCAATTTAGGTAACTGCACTGTGCCTACGCAAATTCCTCCTCAGTTTCTGTGAGATGCAGTATTCACTTCCTGCCTGGCACTGAGCTGATGTCACTGGCTGCCACATTCCAGCCCGGAGGTGGCAGCAGTTTGGCAGTGGGTGAAGCCACACAGGTTTACACAGCTCTTCACACAGCCCTTGTCAGAGTTTCTCTTCCTGCAGGCGTGGTCTGCAAAGCACTCCAGTGCAGTGTGGCAGAAGGGGGCACAGAAATCCCAATAAAACACTCGTATTTTATACACGTTCGCATATAAAAAGTTGTTGGAACAACTAACTATCAGAGCATCAGGAAATTAAGTCCCTAAGCACAAATCATTCCCTAAACACAGAGAAGCCAAAAAATGCCAAAAACAATTCGGTGGAATTTCATCTGACAACCCCAGTGGTTCTTTCTACCCCTAGATTCCAGCTCCTAAGGATGTGAGCCGTGGGTTATGCACCAAAAACCAAAGAGACATTTAAATACAGCCCACCTGAGAGCAGGCAAGGAACTGTTGCAGCTTTAAGCAACATTAGAGGATTCTTAAAAGCATCAAGCTAAAACTCAATAATTAAAAAATAATAAAGAAAAAAAGAGCAAACAATAAAAAGCCACAAAATACCTCAAGAGCTGGTGCCAGACAACCCCACTAGATGTCCCCACTGACCGAGGGGAGCTGCTGGCACAGGGACAGTGCCTCACCCACAGACCAGCCCCCTGCTCTGGGAACCAGGAATTCCTGAGCTTTGGGAGTTTTAAAATGGAAATTGAAGGAAAGACTAAACAAAAACTAACAGTGATGTCTCTAGGCAGTGAGGTGACATCTCCCTGAAATCCCCTCTCCCTGAAATACATTCTAACCACAGCAACTTCCAACTACAGGCTCAGTTAAAATCAGGCACTGCAGCTCAGCTGCCCACTTTGGCATAGGGGTAGAGCCTAAAGACCAAAAAAAAAGGAGAAAAAGAGAAAAGATACCTCTGCTACAAGAATTCTGTGGTTTTACCTGATTGATACCAGAGTGGAAAAGGACATCTGAGGTCACAGTCACACACTTGCTTAAGGGCAACTTTTAATATTCTCAGCTACAGTGAAATCTGAAATCAACATCACAGCCAGGAAGAGTCATTGTAAAAGAACCAACTTCAGCTCCCTCAAGGGTCTTTCGTGTCCTACCCCTTTTTGGTTTTCACTTTCAACATTCTTTAGACCACAGCTAAAGAGTATTTAAAATAATTTCTATCGGTGTCACGAAGTTCTCATTAAATTTCAGTATTGTAATCACTTATCACACAGGCACACACTTTGTGTAAGGGGTTTTATAAAAACACGCTCCTTGTCTTTAAAAAGGGAATGAACAGGAACAGAGAGAACATGTAATACAGTGTCATTAGGCAGCACTCACCTCCTGCTCCTGTTGAAAGATGACAACTCTCCCTCCCTTGTCTCCTGTTGCTAACAACTCTCCAGAATGGTTAAATTCTACTGTAGAAATTATATCCGCTGCAGAACAACAAAAATAAACCCCACAGATTAAACATTCTTCTAAATACCAAATGGTCAAGAAAGCCATGATAAAAACACATCCCAAAAAACCCCAAAAACAAAGAAACAAACCCCCCCCAAAACAAAGAAACCAAACAAAACCCCAAACATACTTAAGTTAAAGGACATCTCTAAAATGCAAGAAGTTTCTTCCAAAAAATAACAGTAATTTTTTCAGCTATACATTTGAAAAGCAGCTACAGATCACCATGCCAGACCTACAAGCTCAGTGTTGTGCATTACTTTGTTCTTAAAGGTTTAATATCATCAACTTCTTAGAACTGATTTTTCTACTCTGACTCTAGATAGTATAGATTGTACCTTCACAGAGAAACTGTGTTATCTTTATTTTCTCCAATTTTTCCTAATGGATTATTTAGATACAATCATTATCCATATGACCTCAAAATACCTTTTGTTTTTTAAGGACTCAATACACATTTGATGACTTAAAGGCAAAAGGTATCAGGGGAGAAAAGTTCAGACATCAGTGTCTAAGGAATGCAAGGAACAAACAACTGCAGAAAAATAGGAAAAAACCTCAACAGTCTCAAAGAAACCTGAGAATCTCTTCTGGATGAGGAAGGTTTACATTATCACAAGCGTTTTTATAGGGAGTGCTAAAATTAAATTGTGAATATAAACTGACAAGAATAGTAATCCCTAGTATCACACTGAGCTGGTCATACAGCAGAAAGGACGAATTACAACTTAAGCTCGAGCCCACCATTCACTCCCAAATAGTTGAATACCAGAAGCCAAACTATTCTTGGAACACCAAATTACAACACAACTCTATAAATCTAATTTTCTGCAGAAGAAACTACCTCAGAATTTTCTATACACAAGTCTTGAGGCAATTTCACTTGCATGCCAGTCAGCTGTAGATAAACAGTATTTTCTGTGGGATGGTTTCTTTATTCTCCATTGCATTCATAACATTTTAGAGTTAAAAAAGATCAATACCTGCTTGACTTAGAGCTAAGCACTGCTTCCTCTGAGTTTCGTATTGCACAGCACAAACTGCCCTAGAGAACCTCCCACCAACCTTCCTGCCATGATCACCTGGCTCTGCTCAGACTGTCTCAGAACAGAGTTAAGGACAGAAATACAACTTCAGCCTGTACCTCACCGAACCAGGATTCAGATCACACAGAGAAAAACTTCAATTCCAGTGTACAGCATTTTTAGCCCCAGAAGGCAGCAGTTACTTCAGCCAATCATTCTTGTATTTGTGAACAAGATTAAGTGATTTATATCACATCTGGTAAGGCTTAAGATGCAAACCACTGAGCTGCAGATATGGTATTTAATAGGTACCTTTCCCAGGTGAACAGGGCACAGAGATAACAATTCATCAATGAGCAGAAAGAGGGAAGTGGAAACCAAGGAGTCAAATTTTGACTTTTCCACACAATACAAAGCACATTGTACTCCTCCAATAGGGAAAGACCTTAAAAAGTAATCAATTAATTTAAGAAAAACACACTAACATCTCTCAGCAGTGAGGAGTACACAGAATAATTACTACTGTGAAAAACACAGACCTAACACTACAAGCTCTGACAGTCTTGAAACTGATAAAACAATAAAGTAAATTTTCAGCAGATTCAATGTGTCCATGTACATGGAAAGAGAAGAGAAAAGAAAAAATTGCCTTAGAAGTCTCATATATCCAACTAAGAACAGATGGATAAATTCACCAAAGTACTTATTTGGTGAAAGTCACTAGAAATTTTAGAACAGGCAGCAACGATGGCCAGAAAACCTTTAATTAAGGATAAAAATCTCTATTTTCCTAGGTCTGATAATGAGATATATTGTATTTACTAATAATACAAATCTCATGTATAGCAGAAAGACAAAAACTTTTTGGTAGATCCCAGACATTCTTGCTTTCTGCATTTATTTTAATTTTCAGGAGAATCCAAGCTTTCCCCTAGTGATCTCCAAGGTGATACAGACCCTGCTTTATCACAGACTCAAGTGCACAAACAAACTTTCAGCACCCACATCCCACACCTCCAAGGAGTCCAGCAGGATCAGGCAGCAGTGACAAGGTACTGAAAACTCTCCAGAGCCTGACTGACACCATGCAGATAATTCCAAGTACTTAGATCAGTTTTAAATGAAAACCAAATAACTATTGTGTTCATTAGCAGCAATTGCAATGGAAAGATATCAATTTGTTTTAAAAACTCAAGATACATCAGTAAATCCAATGTGCCTTCCACAGTGTAATCTTGGATTGTTCCCTTTCCAAGGGCAAAACAAAATGTGCTAAAAGTGATTTTTGCTTAATAATCCCAAACCAGGACTGAGGTGCAGATTTTACAAAGAAATCTGCACTGGAGAGCAAACAAGCAGTGGTACATTCAAACCCAGTAACTCTCTGTTTGGAATTCTGCATTCCCACACCTCAGTCAAAGGAAGAGCTGGATATCAGGGCACTGGTGCTGACCTGAGTGCATTTAAAGGTGTTGGAGAACCGACAGGGGAAGGATTTCATCCTCCCCAGGGCCCAGATTCACTTGCAGATTCTCATCTGTGTTAACACCCTCACTGCCAAAAACATGTATCCAACTTGTTCTTCTTTATTCCAACGGTAATTGGAATTCCCTGATGATTTCAGCCCTTCAGCACCACAACAGAGCATCCCCAGCCTGTGCTGTTTTCCCTCCTGTCCCTAGGTGCAAGCCTGCAAACGCAGAGCTGCTCCCACTGGCCACACAGTACTGTGGAGATCAGATTTGTCTTCTCCTCCCCTCAAGCACCTCAGGACACCTCTGACACCAAGATGCAGGGTGACACTGCCAGTGCTGAGGGTTCCAAACACTACAGGACAGCATCAATCGCATAAGATGAATACATGATTGTAAACAAAGAAAAAAATCAGGACAGCAAGGTACACCTTCACTCCTGCAGGGCACCTGCAATACCTGTACCAAGTGAACCAGGGGGTTCTGCTTCTTGCATAACTTGGGACAAAGAATTCAATGGTTATTACATCACTTACAGGTATTTCTCTGCACAGATCTATACATCTGTCCTTTAGTTCCACTAAATATCCCTTCACAGACAATTAATGTTGCAGAAACACTTTTGAGACTGCCAAATGCTTTCAAATAATGGTTTTTAGTGACCTGAAAGCAAAGTGGCAGCAGGGTGGGAATCACCTACAGAGCCTGAAATCCATTTATGAGTGAAAATGTTCTGCAGCAGGTCAAGCAAAGCACTATGGAAACACAAAGCTGCTGCACAGTTGTATCCCTACCTCAGAGAAATAAAACTACAGCCAAACCAAGCCACTGATCCCAAAAAGCTCAAACTAAAGAGAAGCTGTGGTCCCTGTCCCATCAGCACATGGAGACAGGGCAGTCTGCTTTCCCCAGAACCATCCAAAGCTCCCTACAGCTCTCCCGGACACAGCAGCTACAATGTGGCCAAACTTTCCTTTCCTTCTGCACATCATCTTTATCTTCACAACCCGCTTTGAGTTTTTTAAGCTTCAATGAGACATCTTCACTTTTCAAGTCCTCCAACAAAAATCAAAACCACCAGCAAGGTCTGGACACTTGACTGGATTCAAGCAGGTCTAAATTCTTCCACGGTAGACATGGAGACAGGAACCTGAGGAGTCAAAGGAATCAAAACAACATGTCTGGCTTCAGCAGGGAATAGGAAAAGGGTTATGGGTGGCTGGTAGGGGTCTGTGGGTCAGACCCAAGATGCTGTGATGGTCCCAGAGAGAGCATCCAGCAAGAGACAGCTTTCTAGGAGTCTCCCGAGATCCCCAGCCACCAGGGCACCTCAGCAAGGGAATGCCTGTTGCAGCAGGCGATCAGCTCTTAGCAGTGAATTCAGTGAGTGATTTCAGCTCTTGCCTTGCGAGGTGACTCCAGGCTGACTCAGAAAGCGACAGACAGAAGCTCCATATAGCATGTCCACAAAGGCAGCTTTTATTGTCCAGCAGCCCTGTGAAGGGGGCCAGGGACGGAGTCCCTAAGGTCCTGGGGTAGATGTAGGGGTTTTTATGGGAAAAGCAGGGGGTGGGATCAAAGGGCAAAAACCAATGGGTTACAAGGAATCTACATAGTGTCCCAAAAGCATGATGGGAACTCGCTGTAACCAAAGATCTGTTTCTTCCAAGGGAATCTCTCCAGGGAAGGCTGAGATTAGCTTATCACAGCGCACTCAAGGGACCTCTCTCCAAGGGATGGGCCTGGCAAGCTTATCTGCCTCCACAACGGGTAAAACACATCTCAGAGCTTCAGGTAAGGCTCTGAGGCCACTGGGCCAGTGCACTGGTAAGAGAACCAGTTCAAATGAAAAAAGAAGAATAAAGGAATCCAACAGATCTCAAATGCCTTTTTCCCTGTTAAAAGCAGTGTTTGGAACAAGAAAAACCCAGTGACAAATACTTAAAAACATTTTCACACTTTGGGGGCCTTCCATATGTTGCAGTGAATGCAGAACCACATGTGCACTGTCACCATCATGTTTTCTGCAACTATAGAGAAAGTATTGTGGTGAAGTTTTACCACTGTCCAAATGCCTATGGAAAAAGGGAATAAACCAGCTTCATCAATCCAAATCAGTAAAAGAAAACTGTAATCCAGTGACTTCATTCCAGAAGGTCCATCGCAAACCTGAAAAGCAATTCTGTATTAGATTTGTTTCCAATAATAGAATAAAGGGGATTTTATTAGTAGAGAAGAGGCTATCTATTTTAATGTTCCATGAACTTTATATAAACTCTGATTAGAAAACATGCTTAGTAGGCAAAACATGTCACCTACTCTGCAGCAGCAAGTCAATCATGGCAGGAACAAAGAGAGTCTTTATTTCACCAGACCCAAAAGGTTTCTGTGCAAGTTTTTGGAATCACGTTGATCTGCTGCCTAAGCAGAGAGCAAGTAAATTAGAGTGTTTACACAAGTGGAGCAATCTCCTGATGTTTCCAAGGACTGTACAAAGAACTGCAGCATTAAAAAATTTTAAAATTATTTAGAAAGCATTGTTTATACACTTTCCCAGTGGCTCAAAACACTGTTTCTGGAATTTTCCAAAGGAGCAACTCAAACAAATCTTGTCCACAAAGCGCAGCAGATTATTTAAAGGTTGGCAATTCTGTCCCGGGGAGTGAAAACAGAATTCACTCACCTAATGTGGAGACCACTTCCCCAGTTTATCAGCGGGAAAAATCTATTTTCATCAAACTAAACATCAAGCAATCATCCCAAGGATATTTCAGAAACTGTCTTAAAAGGGAAACATTAAGAAACCAACTTTTAGGATTAGTATTAAAATCCAAGGAAGCTCAAACAGCCTCAAACTGAGGCTGCAGCAGCAGAGGAACGGATAAACATCATGAGAGGTAAAGACAGTGAAATATTTGAATTTGATGCACAATTGCTGAGCATACCTGAGCCATTCTTCCTAGAGCAGACCTAAACTGTCTGAAAATCGCTTGTGGGTTGTCTGGTCCTCTCCAATACAGGGTGAGGCAAAACATCCCTGCTTCAAACTACTGAACAGATGCAACAGAAACTGCGGCTCAAGTAACAGCTAATGACAAAAAATTGTGGCTTTTGATTGGACTTTCTTGTTTCCAGTAATGGTTTTGTTTTGGAGTTATGTACTTCATCATTGGGAAAAAACCCCCAAAACAAACAATGAAAGACACTGGATAGAAAACAAAAGCTCTTCCAAGGCTTCAAATATTTAAAGCAGCTCCACAATGCACTGAGTCATCCCACCAACACCCCACTCTTTGTGATTTGGATTTTCTACATTTATCCAGAGTCCTGATATATTGTATATTTATCTCTGAAGGTAGATAGTGAGGTGTTAATCCCAAAGTAAACAGGAAGGCTCTTTAAGTAAAATTAAGGCACGGTGACCACACGTGTATGTCTGAAGAAGAGAGCTCCCAACACAGGGTACAACAACTCCACACCCCAGGAAAAGAGTAAGAGCGCAAAATACCATTCACTGTTTAGTGCTGGTGGTATAAAAGAAAACACCCTCTGCATTCCAGCCTCATCCCTAATTTGGGTCTGTGGAGAGGGGGAAGGGAACACAAGGACTGTATGCTCTAAAGTTACCATGACCAGTTTTACTATTGACTTCATTTCCCTCTTCATTCACTTGCAGGAGTGATTCCCTGCATTCATTCTGTCTCCCTGAAGTGACTAGGCAACAAATCCAAAGGCAGCTGGGAGAAGGCATTCCTACTGTTCAATTTACTGCTTGGACTAGTTCTAGAAGTCCTTTAAATAGATCTCTTCTCTACTAGAGAGGGCACTAAAAATATATTAATTCCTTAAAATATGAGGATGGGAAGAAATGCACGTAGAAATAGAGAAACCAGAAAGGGGTTATTGCCCTTGTGGCAAAAAAACTCCCTCTGTGCCATGCATCTCTGCCAGAACCAGCTGGTTCCTTGTTCTCTCCCAAGTATCAGCCCTGGAATTCTGCCCACACAAAGCTGCCCTCCTTCCCAGGGAGGGGAATTTGTCTGATGGCCAGCTCGCTTCTCAGTGCCGTTGGCCCTGCTGGGGCAGACACAAACACATGGGAGCCCAGGATGCAGCTCCAGCAGACAGTAATTAGGCTGGGTTTGCTGGCTTGGGCAAACCTGGGAGCAGTACAGAGAGGAGGAAGATTTACAGAGTGTTCCCTGGCCTGCATGTTCACTCCAAGTGAGTGAACTCACTTGAACAGCCCTGGGAGGTTGAATATTAAGAACCATGACAAAGTCATCATTTCCCTGCTGATGCTGAAAGCATTTAGTGCTGTTTGGGGGAGATGCACTTCAGGGCTGAGACTCTCCCAGTCCTATTTACATCCCTACCTATGTGCAACAAACACAGGATACCAAACAGGGAATGTATGTAGTACTTCACAGCATAAATTACTCACCTAAGTAAAATAATCAAATATAAACCTTGTCAAGCAGGCCTAAACCACTATAATTTCACTCTAATTTCCTGTATTCCTCTATAATCCAATTTCTTTTCTTTTATTCACCCTTTCTTCTCCCTTTCCTTCTCCAAATTTGCCAATCTTTGAGAAAAGATGAACTTGCCTAGTGTTAGTTCAACAATGCATTGAACTTTGGATTAGAAAGCCAGAGTGATTTATTCATTATTATTACTACTACACATTTAATTTTTAACATTTTATTTAGCTCTCTGAAATACAAGTTTGATACTTCTTGATTAAGCTTTTCCTGTCACTTCCTAAGTCATATTAGCATGCCCCAAGCCTACCCTGCTCACTGTGGGCTCCCAGGTAAGCAGGGATCTACTCTTGCATGGCAAAGCACAGCTCAGAGTGTGCCACATCCTCCTGAGATCACTCTTTGTGCTGTCAAATCCATGTACCAGCAGTGACAGCAAGAACACTCTGTTATCACCAGCTTTCAGAAGCAGGAGCTGGAATTAAGTCCCTTTTTTAATGAAAGGAGGAACTGGAGGCAAGGGAAAGAACCAATACTCCAAGACTCCACAGGATTTACAAGTATTAGGACAGCTTAGAACTTACAGCTGCATTTGTAACACTTAGATAGTCTAGAGATAACGCAACTTAATACTCAAGTACAAAACATTGTTATTTTGGCGGTTTCGCAAATTCATGCCAATAACTTTTGTTAAGTCTTGTGATTTCCTAGAAAACACAAGAGAAAATTTCCATCCCCTTCCACTGCAGGAAAAGTGGCACCAGCCCTAATCTTGTTGCCATTAGTTTTATGTAAGGCCAGTAATGCTCCTAAATAGCTTTACTGAGCTCAGTGCTCAAAGCAGAACTCCAAATCCGTCTGTCCCATTCACCAGAAGCTGCTCCTCCCTGCAAAAGCCAGAGTGAGAGTATGACATTGGAACTACAGAGAACAGAATTATCACAGAAGTGACTCTCAAAAGCTTCTACAAGTTGGGATAGGAACAAATATGTAGATTAAGTGTTTTACAAGATAATAGTAAAGCAGGGAACAGAATCACCATCCGTTAATCTCTCATCTGGTACAGCAGCTTCTTATGGATCCAGAAATCTTTACGTGATCTCAAGTTAACCTTGGCATAAAAGTAACTTCCTCATTTAAATAGAATTCATAGAAAGCACAATCTATGGTCAACATTACAACCCGGGTTGGAGAGGCAGCAGCACACTCCACATTTTAACTCCTGTGTTTGGTAAACAACTCCTGTGCCTCACTGGGCAACTGCTTCAACATCTCCACTCATGATTACGTTTCCACCACCAAATTTACCATTATTTTCCCCCACAGTCCATTTTTGGACTAAGGCAAGAGACTGACAAAGAAATGTACAAAACCAGCAACTCTCTGAAGTAGCAGGAATCACTACAGGGAACACTTATAATCATCTTCAACAGACACTGCCACCACCTCAAACTTCTGTGAACAACTGCAACACATTTCATTTCTGTTTAACAGTTTCTATTTTGCTAAACTAAGAGAGCTCACTGAGGCTGAGCTGAAGGCATCAGATGAGGAAATCTGCTGTGGGGGAAAGCAAGGAACACACTGAGTAGCAACTACATCTCCAGCTAGCACAGCTGGATTTGCAAAGGCCATCAAGCCCACACCCAAAATACCAGTTAACTGCATTTCTGCATGCAGAGTCTCCAGGAGCTTCCACCTACAACAAGGCCAGAATCTGGCTTTGCTAGAAAGAAAGGAAACCAATTTAAAGCTCAGACCACTGGCTTCCTGTCTCCATTTATAGTAGGAAACTCAAATCTCCAGTACACAGGACTCCAAGACACCTGTGGTGGCAGGGAAAAACAGATGACACACAGCAGCAAGTCAAAGCACTCTGAAAACAGATGTATCAGGCACTGATGGTGTCCCTACTTCCTACCACTGAAAATGACATAAAATTGCTCTGAAATTTTACCTCTGTGAAAAGAAACCATTCACACTGAAAAATAATACTATGAGCTTTGGGAAGGAATTTCCCAAAATTGATTACACCTTAAATTTATTTAAAACTGTGATCCACTGAGCAATACATGTACCATGATCACTGTAACCACTGGGCTGTAGGTTTTATTTCTGCTCACCAAGTCTGGCACTGCACTCTGTAACTCCTTTCATGACAACTTAACTGCAAACCTACAGAAGAAAGAAGCCCTATGGGGTTAGGATTTGTTAGCAGGAAGCAGTCCTGAACTGCCCCCTTGAAACCATTTCATCTGATGAGAGAATTAAATAGTTTTGGGGTTTTTAACCCTGAATAAGTTTTTAGAAGTAAGTGTTTCAAAAATTACTGTGAAAAATCCTTTCCTGTTAAACTCTCAACAGCAGACATAAGAATGTTCTCTCTATACAAACAAATGCAAAGCTGTTTGGTTTCTGGATAGAAACCATTAACCCTCATCACCCTGATTAATTACTTTCTATTTTTAAACCTTAGGAGATGACTGCAGGTCCTTTCAGAACACATGTACAGGAGACCAACAGGCAAATTCCCTCCTTCCACCAAGCAAAAGAGTATAAACTGAATGAATTTAGTTCAAAAGATGCTGCAAACCAGAGTTCCCAGAACTTGCCTTGCCCCTAAGCTGGACATGATCTAGTTGGGAGAACAGAGGAAGGCACAGGCAGTCTAATTACATTGCAGAGAAGCAGGAAAAGAAATACATTTACAACAGACCAGACAAATAAACACCCAAAAAACCTTTTGCTGACTGGGCTGCCCACAGCCAGGCACTGCATATTTAACAGGTAAAGGTTAACTTGGCTCCAGCAGTAGTTGATGTGAAAAACACCCTGGAATCAGCAAAACAGGAGTTATGGCCCTTGCTGCAGTTCCTAAGTCCTTTGGGAGCTGCCTCCACCTCTGAGGGTGTATTTTACATGCACACACGAGGCAATCTCCCCTACAGTCCTTCCCATCCTGGAATTGAGGGGGTGTGTATGTCTGAAGCTTCTTTCAGAGCTCCATGACTCTGGGAGATTGCTGCTGTCCCAGTAACTCCATGTGAACTCTACTGCAAAGCAGGGACCTTACCGGCTCAAGACAGAGCCATTTTTCAACTCAACACAAGCTGCATCAGCCTGAAAATACTCCAGGCTCAATAATAAGGGATTATTTAATACCTGACAAGAACTCCCTGGAGGCTCTAAAGACATCCTCTGCCTGGAAACCACAAACAGCAGTCACAGCACTCTGTGAAAGGCAGCTCAACCTCAAGGTGGGCTGAGCACCACTCCGTTATTTCAATTTGTCCTAATAGTTTCTAGTCTTTACAAGAGGCCTCCATGTTTTCATCTGAGGAATAAATGGGATTAGGAAAGCAACAACCAAGTCAATTCCCCCTTTAAATCTTCATTACATAGGTGTAGAGTTCTTTCCCCAAAGAATACCCTAAATAATGCATTCAAACAGGGGATTCCCCCTTACATTATTAGAACTGCAATCACATTTAGGAAGATAACAGAGATACACACATACACAGGGAACATTTTGCTGGGGACAAAGAGCTAGTGATGAGCATTTAGTTCACATCTCTTAATAAAACCACTTCCCAAACTCAGATATTCTTTCAAATATGACAGGAAGTGCCTATTTGCTTTTCCTATTCACACTAATGCAGCTCTATTGTTGGCTGAAACAAAGGTCTTTCAACCTGCATCAACTGTTCCCAGGACATTTGACACCAGTTTATTAATATCATAAACAGCAGAGGCCTGAGTGGCAGAAATCCAGCCCCACTCATGGTGCCCAGCTGAAGTCACCTCAGAAAGGAGGGTGAGTGTCTCTCAGGCTGTGGAACTACAACATGTATCCAGAACCAGGAACACACAGTTAGAGGTCACAGCTTCTCCTTGAGCCTTTTTGCAGCTACTGCAATATTAGGGAATAATAAAAAATTGTTTTCAGAAGGGCTCAATCTGTCCACAAGCTTTCCTCCTTCCAAGCAGAATTGTTCTGCTTTTAAACAAAAAGTAATCACCAGTAAATCCAGCATTTCAGCATTTTTAAAAGCCAGGCACCTGTTTGATGGAAAAGTTTCTCTGGGGTTCAGTTTTGTAACAATACAAAATTAAGCAGCTGAGAGCTTCCAGACCCTGAAGCTTAAATCTATTTTCAGGTGGGGAAGAGGAAAAGAAGAGTGGCCCTCCTACTGAGGATGTGTCACACTCAGTGTTGCATCAATTCCTTTTCAATTACTGAAAACTCCTCTTCACTCACAGTTTAGGATTACCAAAAAAAGACTGGGAACAGTAGTTATCCAGAGGTTGGGTAACACCATGGAGGCTCTGCATCCCTAGCACTCCATGAGAAAGAATGAGTTTGATGTGAAATAGGGTAAAAAAAACCCCCGGAAACACAAAATACATAAAATATAAAACCTAAGCAACATCTGTGTTAAAAACCTAAATGCATTATAATTCTTAATTTCCTTCATTTCAATGCATCATCTGCCACAAAAATCCATCTGACATCCTGGGTACCTGACCTAGGTTTGCTTGTGCCCTGCTGCCATCACAAGCCATGTCAAATTACACTTAACCTGGAGAAATGTGTCCCTGTCTCAATGCAAGGCAGCCCAGAACCTTGTGCTTCCATCAAATGCCACAAATTCTGGCAACCAACAAAGTTTTTAACGCCCCACGAGAGTCATAGAACCAAACCTTCCTTAAATGCACTGAAAAAAGTGAGCACACATATGTTCTTTGGTGCTGCAGAAATAAAACTCTACCTAAAAGCAAATTTCTTTTATCTCCATGTGACATCTTTGCTAAAAGGTACCAATATGAAATCTATGGATTGTTTGAAGGGGGACTGGCAGTGTTAGGGTCCTCTGCTTCTACAGTTTCAAATACAGGTAAAACATTTGGTATTACTACAACAGAGATAATTTGGCTAAATTACACAAGAAAGAGCCTCGTTTCCTTGGAATTTTCCTGTTTCAACCACATATTATCCCATTAAACAAAGTAGCTGCACTAAGTGCAATCCATACCAGTTCTAGTTCTTTCAGAAACACTTTTAGCCACCAAAACCTACACCAATTTTGGAGACAAAGATGACAGAATGGTTTAGTTATATTTGTATTGTGTAGAATTTGGTTTGGGAGTTACTCATCATTTCTGTCCTTTGTACAACTGCATACAGATCATACATACCTAATTATAAGGGAACAAAATTAACTCCAGCAGGAATCAACTTCATGCCCACAATTGCTTCATCTGAGATCCCTTCAGGGTGGCTGAATGTTCTGTCAATATCACTCACGAAACTAGGACTTGTTGAGATATAGGAGGAGAATTGAGACAAAAAACCTCATAAATAACAGATTTGATTATTTCTCCTCTAACACAGCATTTGCTTAGTTTTAATACTCTGGTACATGACTTGTTCCAACATCTTTTCTGCCTGCAGAGCTTTAATTTACGACCTATCATTAATAAAGCTGCAGCAAAACTGCATATCTAATTTCCAAGAGGGTAACAACTCAATTTTAGCACTGCTGAAGACAAAATTTCATGTTTACTGATTTTCCAGAATAAACTTCACACTGAAACAGAGAAATTAAATGTCTATTTCTGACATTTCCGAGCTGTTGAAAACATCCCTGCTGACCTGGAGATAAAGCACATCCTATGAATCTGTAAAGATTGAGGAGATCCCAACTCCCATCTCAAGCCACCACTCCCTGGAAAACCTGTATCCTCAGAGCTGTCACAGTTCATCCTCTCAAGGCTCCTCAGGGTTTATCCATAATGCTTACAACAAGGGCTCCATAATTCTCCTACAGCATGCTTTGAAATACAAGTTATACAGAGTATAAGGATTCCCCAAAATGCATTAAAAGTATTTGACTGAGTCTTATTGAAGCTTTAAAGCTTTATTTCTTCTCCCTATGATAAATATGTTGGCAATATATCTGTTTTTCAAACCCAGGCTAATTACCGCTTGGTAGCAGAAATGCTTTGCTGGAGTGCAGAGCTGCTTAATTTATACTTCCATTTTCTTGGGGAGCTGCTCTCAATGTGCCTACAAGGAATGTAAAAGAATGTTCATGAAATAAAAAAAATATGAACAAGCTCAGAAATACCATCCAGGCCTTCAAAAAGAAGAGGGAGTCAGCAGTTAAGCTGTTCCTCCAACCTAGAAAGATGGAGAGGGACTATTTGCAAGGGCCTGGAGCGACAGGACAAGAGGGATTTGGTTCACACTGAGAAAGTAGGTTGACATGGGATATTGCGAAGAAATTCCTCCCTGTGAGGGTGGTGAGGGGCTGGGATTGAATTCCCAGAGAAGATGTGGCTGTCCCATTCCTGGAAGTGCCCAAGCCCAGGTCAGACAGGGCTTGAAGCACCCTGGGATAGTGGGAGGCAACCCTGCCCATGGCAGGGGGTGACACTGGATGGGCTTTAAGGTCCCTTCCACCCCAAACCATTCCAGGACTCTGTGACTCCAGTTTATCCCCAGTCATCAGCACAAAGTCAGAGCTGTATCAGATGATTTCCATTCTGGCCCTGTGTGCACCCCACACCCACAGTGCAGGTGCTCCTTCACCAGAGGTGACTTCAGACATACCCAAGGCTCTGGGTGGTGAAGCTCTCAGACATCCTTCTGTGACTGCTCAGTGGCCACAGCTGAAGGTTTTTAATAAGTATCCAAGAGGAGCAGTAGGTAGCTGAGAGATTTGCATTGAGAGAGCATCCTAATGAGCTCCTGTGGGGCTGTTCGCAGTGATCCCATCCTCACTCTGTCTGACAGCTGATAAACACATCTGCCATGATAACCAGGGGCTGAGGACACTCCAGAGTCTCCATTCAAGAGCAGGGATTTCTCAAATGCCAAAGTTATTTTTGTGCTCTTTGATTGCTTTTAAAAGTGGATTTCTTCTTTCTTAAAAAGTTTATGAGCAAAGGACCAGCAGAGAATCACCCCTGTGACCCAGGCAAAACACAGAAGTACTTACTCACCTCTTTTCTGATTCACAGAATGTTTACAGGTTTCTCCTCAAGACTACAAATTACTCAAGACAGCTTACACCAATTATAACTGAATACTCTATATAATATTACTGTATTACTTATTCAATATGGTGTTTACCTACACAGCACTGAAATAATACTCCCCATTTCATAGTGTATATGAAGTATATATATATATACTCCCCATTTCATTTTATGTGAATTCATTAATTCACATAACAAACATCCAATCAGTAAAAATTTTGGATGTCTGTTCATGGAAAGAATAAATAATTTTAATTTCAAGTTGTATTAACTTGAACCATAACTTACTGCTTAGTCACTACCTAATAGCTTCTATTTTAAAAAATTCAGAAAGAAAATCTACTTGCTTCTGCTTATATTTATTAATTTTTATTATCCTTTTTTTCCTATGCTCAAGACAGGTGATTCAAGAGTCCTTGGAACTAATTTGATTGGTAATTATTTCCTTTTTAATTCCTGCTGATAGCCTGCACATAACCCTATAGAAAAACTCCTCACATCCACCACGATATCTACCCTGAAGTACACACTAATAACAGGCTAAACAGTCCCTCAGCAGACCTTACTTCAGATCTTTTCAGGGTTTGTTTGTGTTCCCAAGTAGTACAGAGCTATTTATGGAAAAATCTCTGCTGGAATCACAGCCAGAATTTCAATAGGCTGCACAGCACAGTGCAGCCAGGGGTTGCTGTTCTGTTTGCAAATAACAATATATTTGGAAATAACATACTGGGCCATTGTTCTACACGAAAAGAAGCCTTCAGGCAATGCCTTTCTTGTCACTGAGAAAGCTACAGACAGAGCTCTGCAATAGCTTCATTTTCTCTTTTTGCTGAAGCCAATCCAAAACACACACTGCAGGTTAAAATTTAGTAGTAGTATTATTACAAAAAAATATAATACTTTGGCAATGCCTTTCAAAATTAGAACTCTATGTGCATTCCTGTTGCAGATATAAAAAAAAAAAAAAAAAAAACAACCTCAAAACTATCCTGCTGTTTCAGACTCTTCTCACACATTCTTTGACCAAAAGATTTATTTCAGGTGCAAAGCTCAGGCCAAACATTTGGATGCTTTTAATCTCGGTGTGTAGAATGCAGGGGGCTGTTGTGGCTCAGACAATGCATGAAGTGCCTCCTTCTAAGCAAGCAAAATGAAATCAGAAATTCCTCTTGCCTACCAGAAAGGCAGGGAGGGAAGGCAGGAGGGAGGGCTGCTCTCCAGCTGAATTTCAGGCAGCCTGCTGGGGAGCACAGGGCTTGTGAAGGTCACAAGTACAACTGAAGTTTCCAGCAGAGATAAATACACAGCTCTATGAAGTGACTGGAGAATCAAAATTTCCGATTACTTCCCTCACTCTGGTCACTCACTCAGCTATCATTTCCTTTTAATACCTAATGCATCTTTAGTGGCACTTGGAAGCTTAAAGAACAGTCTTCCTTTGCCCAGTTGCCTTTTCTATTTTTCCCCCCACCACTTGGCAAGTGTTTTCCTGTGTTTCTATTCTGGCCCAAGCATACATGCCTCAGCTTCTTAAAAAAAAAAATTATTAAACAGAAGCCAATGCTAATTTCTGGCCTGGACTTTGAGATTCCTAACACATGGAATCTTGACAACTCCAAGGCATATTTATAACACCTCTTAAAATTATATATATAGTCTACTAATCTGAGCAAAATACCAACGTTTATTTTTAAGTGTTTGTTTTAAATATGCCTATTTATAGATCAGGATCTTTTCTCTGGGTTTTGGAAGAGTTGCATAACAGATATATATAATTTGTTTATATATGTTGTACATATGTTTTATATACAAAAAGGTAGACAGTATTTTGGTAGTGTTACTGTCCTGCAAGGATGTCAAAAATCATTACAGAAAACTATCAAAGGCTTTGGAACTTCATTTCAGGAAACACCACTCAGGTTTCACAAGCAGGGAAAATAAAGCAGGGAAGGGTTAAAACGACTCCAGAGAAAAGAACTTCAGATGATAACTGAAAGTAATCTCCATTTCTAATCTTCCATCAGTCTCCCCACCATCCCCTGGGATAAATACATTTAAGTTTAAACCTGTAAGTCGGAAAAAAGTAAAAGAGTAATAAGAGCTCTATAAGAAAATGAACCTCAGACCAGAGACCCTGGTTAGAACAAACATGAATTGGAAGGTGCCAAACAACTTCCAGTTGAATGCAACATAAAACCCCTGGAAAAAGAATTTCAGTGTACACATAAACAAGATTATAAGCACAAATAGAAGCTTCTCTTGAGAACTCCTTCAGAAGGACAGCAAGCAGCAGGAAGGAAATGCAGGATACAACTCTGCCGCTGCACTTTTCTGACACAGACATGCTCTTAACCAGAGCACAGGAACATCCTGCCCCAGCACTGCACCAGCATTGCACCAGCACAGAGGTGTGACCTGGTTGCACAGTTGTTGATGCCAATTCAGAAGCAGCAGAACGATGACATCCTCCAGAAACAGGCAGATATTTGGTATTCCCAGGCTTGGGATGAGCTTCCTCAGATCACACCAAGCAAAAGCACCCCCAAGCTCCAGGGAGCCAACAACCTCATGTGCAGAATATCCAAGTGATTTTGTTTTGTTTCAAATGCTCTTTGTCTTCCTCTTGCCCTTTCCTCTGAGGCATCTCAATACTGTGAGACACAAATGAGCTGGGTTAAGCACAGTATGTGTCCTGCTCCAGGAACACAACCCTACTGCCAGCTCCTGCTGCTTTTCAGAGCAGGTTACCACTTCCAAAAGGGTCTGGAATAAGATGAAAGATCCTGGATACTTCTTTAACACACACACACACACAAAAGGAGTTTAAGATTTAGCTTAAAACAAACAAACAAAATGAAATCAAACAATGACATGAAGCTGTGAAAAGAACTGACTGAGAAAAGGCAGAAGGATTATATAGAAAGTTTTAAACTTTTGGGCAAAGAGCCATTCCTGCCAGTTCCACATTCCAGGAAAACAGCTTATGAATGTTTCACTAGTACCTCTATAAACAGTAATATTTTATCACTGCTGGGCTATATAATGAATACTGGAGGCCTCAACTTCAATGGCTGTTTATTCATATTGATCTATGAGAAGAAGTGTCCCCAAATACAAATCTCAGGGCACTGAAAGTAGAGTTTCCATGTGAAAGGCAGACCATGAACAAGCAGGTATCAACTGTAAACATGAAAATGCTGAGAAAGAGGCTGAATTGTTCACAATTCCACAGTTTCCCATGTTGCCTTAGAACCATTATCAACTCTCCAAAAGGAGCAATCCATCCTTTCACCTCTCATCCCATTCTTGTAGAATTACCACCTAGCCCACCACAAACTTTGCTAAGAGTTGGACAAAATAAATCTGGAGAAGCTGATGCAGAATAAAATTAATCCAAAATTCACCCAAGACATGTAATTTTCATTTGGGTTGGTTTCCCCAAGTGATTACCCTGGAGCTCAGGGATCACCTGGCTCAGCTCAAGGCAGTGACTGTCAGAGGCACCAGGAAGGACCTTTTCTCTCAGGAGCAGCAACTACTTGAAGTGACAATAAAAGCATAGGCAAGCTGGGATGTAATTTGAATTCTAATTCCTCTTCCCACACCAAGGTCACACATCAAAATAGGGGAAACTGGGGAATTAGTAAAAAACAATCCAAGTTTTTCTTTATTATCTCTGATACTCCTATATATTATTCCCTACACAGTGCACTAAGAGCAGTACCAGAAATGTCAGAGGTTAGTTATGCAATTCCATTGGAAGGTAGTCCAGGATTTCTCAAATAAGGGCCTTTAAGAGTCATTTTATCTTTATGAAAGCCAAAGCTGAAGCTTTATTTCCGTATGTAGGTCTTGTCTGCTGGACCAATTCATTTACAAGTTATGTGAAAATAAAGCAAGACCTTCAGATTATATTTATAAGCACTATACACAAACATAGCTCATGACTTCTCAAATCATCATTTAACAACAGCACAAAAGCCAGCTAAAATCACTGCTTTTAAGGACCAAAGAATGGCCCCTGAAATACTTTTTATAGTCATCAGGAAAAAAAGGGAAAATACAGTTACTGGCATTCAACAAACAAGAATATATTAGAAATTACTCTGTATTTTAAATAAGCAACTACGATATGAAGTCTCAATTACCTTACCTGTTCCTGAATACATACAACTATCTTTTCTCAGGTTCTCAAAACTAGAGTGCCAACTGTGTGTGTTTGGAGCTCACATTATTCCCAGAGCATTAATTTAAGAACTGCAATTGAAATTGCAAAGGGAAACATTTCCACACAAAATGCATTCTATATACTTGGGAAAATCAATCTTTCTTACAATACCACTCTTTTAAACTCTCTTTTTCCTGACCCTAAAATTTTCTTCCAAAATAAGATGCAAGCAGAACTGCCTCAGGGGCTTCACATGTGACCTAAATATGGTGGTTCTCTTCATGGTGCTATCACTTGTGGATCGCTGAGAGGAAAATACATTTTGATAAAGAATGCCTGACCAAATTAATAGCTTCTCCTCCAGTGCCTAACAAAAGAGTGGTAAGTTAGAAGAGGGAAGGGTAAAGCTTGCAGCCATTTCTGTTTATCTCACTGAATTACAGTTGTGCAGAGAAGCCTCAAATTATTGTTTTCAGTAGTATCAGCTCACAATAGCAGAACCTGATGGTGGTACTTCATTTTAAAGGCAAATTAACAATCAAAAACCTTCCAGTGTCACTACAGAGCCAGGCAAGAGCACTCTCATGGAACACTGCCTGCTGCCCAGAGCAGTGTCCCACAGCAGGCCTGCATGGGAAGCCAGAAAGCAGGCAATACTATTTTCAGTTAAGGAAATCCTGCTATATAAAATTATTAGTAAGTTCACACACACAAGGTATCAATATTTCACCTCTTAAGACTCCCTTTTATGCTTTCCCCATCTTCAAAGGCATAGAAGAAGGCAATGGCCTATCTATTTCCAGTTTACTGACACAATGACCCTACAAAAGCAGCATTTAGCTGGTGTGTGGTCCAAGAGCATAACTGAGCTATGGCAATATAACAGAACTATAATTACATGTGTTCTGCCCAAGTTTAAAGCCTGGAAAACTGTCCTGGAATTGTTATTTTGACTGTAAGATCTACCACTGCTTCTTGAAAGAGATTACTCCAAATTGGTTTGGATCAATAAAAACTGCCTGTATTTATCTGTTTTCATTTTCATTGGAACAAGGTAACTGTTGCCTCTGTTCACATTTACAACCTAAACATCAACCTAAGCCAAGGCTTTTTACTCCTTTCAATCATTTCTTTGAAAGTGCAAACCTCAGTTTCATGTGATTACTGAGCACTAATTTGTTCTGCTAAACTTTTCATTCCATACTAAAAGTACTGTAGACACAGTTACGGTACTGCATACTACAGAGTGTTGAAAACAGGAAAAAAGGCCTGAAAAATACCCTTAAGGCAGTTATTAAAACATCTTATATACTGAAATTATTGTGGGAGCACAGTGTTTCCTACAGATGAAAGGACAAACTGGAGCCTTAACTCGGTACCACCAGTAATTGATGTTTTTGCTGCAAGAGGCACACACAGACCAGATTTAATTGCATGCACACTTTAACAGCAGCTAAAACAAAGGCAGCCTAATTTTACAACACAATTCATCAGTTTAGGTAAAGATGAAACCCCAAAGAAGAGAACCATTTTTCAAATCATATTAAGACTGATAAGACACGATAAGAGAAGATTAGCATTTGTCAGATTATCTTTTTAAAGTGCTTTACAGTAAAGCAATCAGTAATAATCCACCTCTCATTTAAGTGGTATTATTTCCTACAACAACTTCAAAGAAACTGAATTGCACTGCTTGTTTGAACTGCTTGTTAAAAACAAGCTGGTTTTACTAACAGAGCTCCAAATAACACTGAACAAATCTCATTTCCACAGACTGCTTATGTAGACACAGCAGAAAACCCACTCCATGTATACCATAAAAAATCCATCACAAAATAATTCTGATACTGTAACACTGATTTTATTGCTGGCCTGCAGATAGCACACGTTCAAAGTATGGATCTTGAACAGCAAAGGTTTAAAGTCCTTTTTAGCAGGTGATTTTACCCTTCATAGCAGCACAGTACTCAGAGATCAATCAGGGCCTTGCACTGCCTGTACATAAAGTCCTACAAAGAGACCAATCCTCTTCCAGAATTCCTGTTGTTCCTCTGAGCCACTCCATAACTCTCCACACTCTGCTGGCATAAGCACATGCAGAGCTCTGAGAATCACATCAGGGTTCAACTCAGCCGAAAAATAATCCAGTGAAAAAACACAATTTTACCAATTTTTCAGCTGGATCAGCTTCCCCAACAAGTTCACTGTGCACTTAGGTGAACACCCGTGCCAGCAGAGTGGGAAGGAGTGCCTCTTTAAGCAGAAATGCTGCCAAACATGTAGCTGTGGCCTAAATAGGCAAGTCAGGGAGAACAGAAAGAAAGGAGGGGAAAAAAAGCAGCAAGTACAGCATGGAACACCCAGCTCTTAACTCTTCCTTCAGCTCTGAATCCACTGGGAGTTTTAGTCTTCATTCTAAATCTTCCAAAATACATTCTGTGAAGCCACAGGTACCAGAGAACCCCATTCCTAGGGTAGAAATAGCCAAACCAGAAGCTTTTAGGTAGCACCTTTAAATTTAAAAGCAAAAAAGTTTCACAAAGCTGATCCAGAGCTGTAATCCACCAGGATTGCTGCTGATAGCCCAGCTTGCATAGGTGTGTGCTGTGGAATCTGATGGCTTGATCACTCTAGCACTGCAATTCCAACACCAAAGCTTTTTTACAACTAATTTTTAATTTAAGACAGAGATTCCAAGAACAGCAAAGCCTCATAGAAGAGACAGAACAATCCCTGACTGACAAGCTGAAGAGCCCCAGCTTCCAAACCCATGCAAAAAAGAGGACTGAATTACTTCTGGGAAGCTGAAGAGCCACTGCCTATTTATCTGTCTGCTAAATGCTCTTTGTTTTGGGGGACTGCACACTTTAAATGCATGCTCTAGTCCATCCAGAGCAGCAGTTCCTAGAACACAGTAGCCTATTTCTCTAGATAGTCAGTCATTCTCTCTGAACAGCTGAAGAGCTGAAATACAGAAGCAGACTCAGGAATACAGAACAGGACTATAACCTTGGGTCTTTTTTTCCCCCCATCTATGGCATATTTCAAACAATCTCTTAAAAACAAACCTATTGCTAGGCCTCACTCCTTGTAAATAACGTTACCTCATGAGCATAGAGAACATAACCACAGCTCTCAAAAGCCCAAATTAGATTCCCTCCCACAACTACATCCCAATCTTTCCCCAGCAATATTATTGCAACCTCACTGTCACTCTGAGAGTTTTTTCCCCTCCCATTCCATCAAACCTCATTAAAAAAAAAGCCCAGATTGTAATAAACTGCTTTTTTATAGCTGTCCTTATTCCTGACTTCATTTCTCTTTACTCAGAAGTAACACTTTTCATGCATTCAAGACAAACTACCATTGCTGAAGCAACATCAGTCCTCATTGCTGCTCTGCAATTCTGAAATTTGTCAAAAATAAGTATCAAACTACACTTGACAGACATAACACACCTAGAACCAAACACAGAAATCATTCCTGAATGAGGGAAACATCTGATTTTGTTTCAGTCTTTTACCACACACAAGCTGGGGACAGAATTTTATCTGTTCATAATTTTCAGTCTAAAGCAGATACAGCCATGTTTGGTTCTAGGAGGAGATAAGAAGCAAATCATAGATAATTCACAAAGCATCACAAAATGATTAAGGATTAAAATAAAGTCAGTAATTAGCAGCCATAGCAGATATTCAGGTGCTTCTTCAAGAGACAATTTGGGCATGAAACAGTTAAACAACTTGTCCAAGATGAGCAGTAATCACTCAGGGTTAAAGCTTAGGACTTAAATTCCTGGCTCCCAGCCTTGGACCTGGACTATCAGACTTTTACGTATCTTTCAATTATACCTGAAAGAACATTGAGATACAGCAGCTTGACTATTCTCCTTCTGCTGAGCAATTAAAACAAATTTGACTTAATTTGTTCTGAAGTACAAACTCACTCCATTAAGCAAGTGTGTAGTTTTCAGAGGCAGTTTAAACTCACAGTTCTTAGTTGCTCCCAACTGCAGTTGCTATTATGCCACATTTTGAAGAACGGCAATAGAGTAAAACCAACAAAACTGCTGCTGAAAATCTTTGTAATCCTTTTCTATAATCATTCCCATAAAGGAAGCTTCCACTATGAAAACACTGGAGTATTTCTGAACAATTAAGTCTCACTTGCACTGAAACTGTGATGGCATAAAACAAAGAAATCCGTGCATTTGATAATCTGATCACTGAACTTATCACAAACAAGCACTCCGTGTTCTCCACCCCAGAAGTCCTGTCTAACTCTCCCTCTCCAGAGCACATGGAACAAGTTGAACACAGACATGTTATAGGACTGGGCTCCAGCAAAACAAATATGAAACTAACAAGGGAGGAAAACTATTTCAGAAACAGAGGAAGAACAAACTACAACAACCCTTGCCCTCATACAATGGACTGCTAAATTACTAGAAGGCAAACTTCTGCCATCAGTTAAAATTAAGGACCTGAGTTATGATGAAGCTGACACTAAGATTTCAATTTAAAACCTGATTTCTGTGCTTAACTGTGTTCTGACATGGCCGGACCACAGCTTATAAGTAAGGATAAATTCCATACATACCAAGGGAAGAAAGGCTACTTCTGCTCCTCACATTCCCATTCTCAGTAGAAAAGCTTTGCCACAGCAGTGACCCAGGCAAGCCTGGATACAAGTTCAGTGCCATCTTTCCTCAAGCTTTAGTGACAATTTCCCCTCCTTCCCCTTACATGTCACATCCATCCATCACATAGTGCTTGGAAAGCCAGAAAATCTGTGTACCAGAGTTCACGTTTCAGCCACCAAAGTCACCAAATGTCGACTTTGTAACAACCAGCCAGCCTAGCCCAAGTATCTAAAGAATTATAGGTTACATATGCGATGGGAAGGCTAGAGGTCAGGTCTGACCTCTCAATATACTGGAAGCTACATAATAGCATTCTTGACAGGCTTTTAAAAGTTGCTACAACTGTTACTGTATTAGAAGTGTTACTGTCCAAAATGTTATCCTCCATCGGCCTGTTTTATAGACAACAGGGAGGGCAGGGAGACCACTGGGTTTGTATCCCACTGACTACTGCAACTAAATGATGTAGCTTCCCTGGTTATTACTGCTTTAGCTTAGTTCAAGACACCTTTCCAATGTAAATATTGCAACACTGAGTTACCAGCAGGAAGAAAACAAAGTGAAACTCCCATTTGTTTCAGGTTTATTTTCTTCACTTTTAGTAAAGTTTCAGCATTCCACAACAAACTGGTATTTAGAAGGTGAGCTCTGCAATCATTTAGAAATCAGATCTCCACAGCCTTGTACTCCTGTATACAAATTGGTAGTGTGCTCCCCACAGGCATGATTGGAGTCCAGACCTGTTCTCTGGCAGACCACAGTGGTTAAAAAAGTCATTAATGCTTCAGACAGTAAGATTTCCTTAAGCTTTCACCATGGGCCTGCCCCAAGAAAGCAGATGGAAAGGGAGGGAATAAAAAAGATCCTCAGACTGGACTTGGGCTGGGCCCACTGTCAATTTGCTTCTGGGTATTCCAAAAGACCAGAAGCTGCTGCTCTGGTTGGTGCAAGAACCACACAGCGCTCTGTAGCATTAAAGTGAACCTTAAAGCCAGAAATACTGCTAAGAAATGGAAAAATGAAACCACCTTGATACACAACCCTTCCAACAGAGTCACAGTGAGACATTATGATGCATAAGAAGAAATCAATATATACAACCGCTTTCACCAACTTCCAGTATGGATTGTGGGAGCCAAATACATGGGAAGAGAGAATTTCAGCACAACAAACTAATTACAACCAAGTATAACATCAATAATGCTTGGGACATCTCTCTAGGGAGCTCAGTTTCACAACACCTAGCAGTATATTACACTTTGTATCTCAAGAACCATCCTAAGACAGCTACAGCTGACAATGAAACAAAATTTCTCTTCACTCTCTGGGTCACAGAACCAGAAGGCTACATTGTCCATAAAACAAAACTTTGACATTCTTACAGTGTTTTGGAAACCCACCTGCCTGGCTTGCTGAAACTGAAGCCAGTTAATTCTCCCAAAGGCTTCCCTAAACTCCACCCCAGGATTCCAGCAGTGCTCAAGGCAGCTCCCAGCCTGGCAGGAGGCACAAGGCTGGCAAGGCACCTTTCGTAATACCAAGTGCAACACTTAAAACAGCTCAGTCTCTCCTTCCTTCCTATTTCCTCACTTCTGCATTTCCAGACCACTGTAAAGATCACTTTTCTATACCTATACCATGACTTCTACAAGCATATCAACATATTTCTTTTAAATGAATAATTATTTGCAAGCACCACGACTTCACCACAACCACAACTTCTTCAATACTTGTACTTAATTAAGGATTTAGTTTAATATGTAAATAAAACAAAGGTTACAGAATTTTAAATCTGTCACGGAAAAAGTTATTCCACATGTAACTGCACTTTTGAGTTCAAGCTTTAAAATCCACTTCCTAAAGAATTTAAAATTAAACTTGAAATTGTTACAGGTTTCCCATTTCCAAGAACATATTTCAACTTGCAAATAACAGAAGCCTTAGACAGGGCATTGTCTGCCACACGCTACAGCTAATAAATAAAAATAACTCAGTTATGTTTGTACTGATCTTTTCTTTTGGCCTTTGGAAGCTAATCTGAACCACATGTCAAGCAGGGAAATAATGGAAACTGTAGTTAGTGCTTTTCTAAATACAACATTAATCTCACTTGTAAGTCAGAACATTCAAGATATGCAAAAAAAGAAAAAACCTCAGGAATTACATAAGTGACATGGCCAGCTGCTGGCAAAAGAAAACTTTTAACTGATGATCTTAAAGGCTGTTTTGTGCAAACAGGACTTTATGGCCAAAGAAAATCACAAGTCAAGGGACTTTTCCTCAAGAACAATCACAGAAGAGATTCGGCTCTCCAGTACAGAGAAAAGCACCATTCCTCATACAATCCCAAATCCAAGGGAAAAAAAAAAAACAAACCAGTATAGTTTTTGCAGTGACACTCAGAGGCAGCCATCTTAGTGCAACATGACACTTGTCACTGCCAGCTTGGAAAAGTTTTAGACAATTTTCAGTATTATTTCAAACCCAAATCCACTCTTTACGTACTAAGTAGGCATGCACGAATATTCAGATTTCTTCCTCCTCTTGTTAATAGCAGCTGGAAAGATTGAGACAATTACTTTATCCACTACTTAGATGTTCAAAGAGTACAAATAATAATTAATTCTCACAACACCTCCTTGCGGAATGCAAGTATCACATTCCCCATTTTACAGATTAAGAAAAAACACAAATCAAAAGCTGAGTGGCAGAAAAATCTCAATCTTAGAAAACAATTCCAGCAAAACCAGTTAGAAAGCCTGAACTTTTTTACAAGAGTGCTGAATGGTACTTTCAAACCATAGTTTAAACCTGAATCTGGATATGGGAATGCACCTGAAATGTCCACTTGCTTTGCTCAACTTGCACACAGCAGCACTGGAATGTTTCACTGATTGCATCCACATCTCCCTGCCTAAGGAATGGTTAAAAAGTCAGAAAACAGTAAAAAATGTCACTCTTACCTTCTGCTACATCATCATCTACAGCGCCTTTCACCTGAGAAAAACACCACTGAATGTCATTTCCTCCACCAGCTCCTAAAAAAATGAAAACAATTCAATAAAAACGAGCCCCCCCAGAGCAGCAGAACAAGAACACAATGGCTCCAGATTGCACATTTCAGAGCCTGTGCACGCCCACTTCCTCAGCAGTGCTGAGGCACAATCACACACCACCCTCCCCACCTTTTTCCTTTGGATATTGTTTTTGTCAGCCTTCAATGCAGCGTTTGTCAAAAACAGGGAAGCAAAAGCAGTGTAAAAGCTTCTCTCACCCAAAGCTCACTGGACTAAGCACCATTAACTACAAATTTAAAATTCAAGTGCACGGCCGTGTTTCACACAAAGCTTCTTCCTACTTGAGCAGTCAGAACCCTCTCAACACACAAACAATTTAAATATAAACTATCAGAGCTGTGCATTTTTAGAAAATTTTAATTTCCCATCCAATACAAACCAAGCACACGATTCATTTCCTCGTTTCGCAAACCCACTGCGCCGACCCTACACAGTCAAGGCTAAAGAAAAAGAATTTTACCACAATTTTAGAGTCCCTTTGCAGAACTAATGAAAGCAATTATCAACCTGGAAAAAAAAAGCAGCAAATCTGAGCAGAAAAGCAAACAAGCAATAGGAGTGAAACAAGTTCTACTACCATAGAAAACGGATCGGAGAGAAAACTTCAGGAACATTACTGCCTCGGCAGAAGGCAGTGATTCATTTGAACCCTGCCACCAAAACACACACCAAAAATCACCACCCATTTCTTTTGCATTTCATTCTGAGCAAATCACTGCAGGGCTGAGGACATACAGGAAGAGACAGAAATGGGCTTGCCTCGGTTGGTTGTTTTTTTTTTTTTTTTTTCCCCTGTGTTTTTTTTCCAAAAGCCACTGTCAAAATGGAACTTTTCCTCCACACAACTCAAACCGGCTGAGCAACAGATGGCATTTACACATTAATCCCGAGCTCTGGTAGAGCTTTGGGGATAACAAAGAATACAGGAGAAACTCTTCCAAAGTTAAGGGGGGGATAACAACTCAAAGAGAAGGAAATCAGAAGCCTGAAAATAATCCTTCCAGAAAAGACGAAGCACCTCAGAATTAGAAGTCCTGGAATTGAGTACAGTTTGCATTTTTTGCTTGCTTTAAATTCTTCCCTGAAGGATTACAGACATCCAAGTTGCAGAACCTGAGAAGATGAAGGCAAGCAACAGCACCCATTTATGCAGGAGATGGCAAAATGCTTCCCCCTCTACCATTCCCCAAAAATCCTACGACCCATTTTCTGTCCTCTCTTCAACCTCTTCATTTGTCATTTAGCAGCTAGCACTATGGAAGCACTTAAAGGTGACAACGGAGAGAATCACTGATCCTGCTACCTTGAGCTTTTCAAGTAAATTTTCCATACAATTTACTTGAACCAAGTTCAAGTTGGCACTTTTTTCTCCCCACGACTAAAACGGCAAGAGGAGGGTGGAGCATGTGCATATGGTGCAGGGGGGAAAGGCAAAGCACAAGCCTCACAAAGCCTCCCATGCTTTGCTCCTCCACATGCAAAGCACTGAAAAGACAATTCATGTGCAGAGGAGGGGGATGAATAAATTTCCAAATGAAGAAATCGCAAGGAAAAGTAAGAGGGAAGAGATCCCTTCTGCACACACACTCCCAGCCTACCAAAAGCACTTTGGGATGCGAAATGGGGAGCAAGCAGTGGAAGGATTGGGAAAGAAAACACAGCGAGACCTGTGCTGTTTAATTACACCCTGTGCCAAATTTTACTGGCATTTGCAGATGCTCAGAGGCTGCTCCCTACAGAAGGGTGCGACTGCACTCTGAACATCGCCTGAAACCTCTCCGTGCACGGCAGGGCTTCTGAAAAATAACCACAATCACCGACCCCAAAACCTCAAGGGGGAAACTCTTTACCAGAGCGTGTAGTAACAGGACAAGGGGGAATGGGTTCAAACTGAAAGAGTAGGTTGAGCTGGGATATTTGGAAGGAATTCTTCCTTGTGAGGGTGGGCAGGCCCTGGCACAGGTTGCCCAGAGCAGCTGTGACTGCCCCTGGATCCCTGGAAGTGTCCAAGGCCAGGCTGGACAGGGCTTGGAGCATCCTGGGACAGCAGAAGGCGTCCGTACCCATGGCAGGGGGTGGAATTGGATAGGTTTTAAGGTCCCTTATCACCCAAATCATTCCATGATTCTACGAAAAGGCAGCAGACCCACCCTGCCTGCAAGCTCCTCAACTCCAAAACACACCACTTTCCCCTCCACCTTGCTTCT
>VZTN01016940.1:364946-396548 GCA_013400515.1 Erpornis zantholeuca | reverse complement strand
CGGCATCGACCGCCCCCACGGCGGGGCTGCCGACCCTCACTCAGCTCGGTCCCTGCCCGCCCCTCAGCCCGGCATCGATCCGCCGCCTTCATGGAGGGGCTCCGTCCCTCATGACAGGGCTTTCGCCCCTCAGCTGGGCTCCTGCCCGCTGTCATGGAGGGGCTACCGCCCCTCGGCCCGGCATTGCACGCTCTCAGCCCGTCCGCGTTCCGCTGTCCGCCACCCGCTGACCCCCGTGCTCCCCTGCAGGAAGCGCTTCCATCGTTGACCCCTCTCCCCGCAGGCTCGCTCTTCATGGGATCGAATACCCCGAGTTGGAAGGGACCCACCAGGATCCTCGATCCAGCTCCTGGCCCTGCCCAGACACCCCAAAATCCATCCGGCGCCTGGGAGAGTTGTACAAACGCTCCTGGAGCTCTGGCAGCCTCGGGGCCGTGCCCATTCCCTGGGGAGCCTGGGCAGTGCCCAGCACCCTCTGGGGGAAGAACCTTTCCCTGATAATCCCTTAATGTCTTTCAGAGCATCTCCCCCTCACTTGTCCTTTGGTTTTGGGTTTTTTCTCCCCGCCTTCCCTTTGCTCCCTTCTGCCGTTTCCCCGTGCAGCAGCAGCAGCCACACATAACCTGTTTGCTTGCACATTTTCCACCTCCCCGGATGCTTTCCACAACGTCCAGGGCTCGGTCTCTGATTTCACTCGGGTCTCATTGCTATTCCCTGCATACACCAGCCATGCTCCTGAGCCATTTTTAGCCTCCATCCACCTTTCACACTGACAGCCAGCAAGATCCACAAAGAAAGGCTTCCAGCCGAGCCCAGCTTGGCTCAGCTCCCGCTGGCTCGGGGACGATGGAGGCTCCTTTTTAGCTCGCTGGGTCTCAGTTACAGTCTCAGCTGTAGTTAACTACAGGACTGGGATAATTGATTCAGTACAATCTATTTAAGATCTTGTGAAAGTCATCAGTTTCCCTTTGCAGATGTTTGTGCAAACATTTTCTTCTCGGGCTGGGTAGATCTTGCTAATCCAGATTTCACTCCGAGATTCATGAGCTCATCCTGCATACCCAGCACTGCCACAAACTTGAAATGTGACTTGGAACAAGCCTCCAAAACCATCCCATACACTGAGTTTTGAATTTCCAGCTCTAAACACCTAAGAGACTGCTTTTAGAAATGAAAAGACCGTTGAATTGCTGGTCAAGTCCTGCACAAAACAAAGCTGTGGGAACTGAACACCACTAGTGAACGCAAACACGCAGTCAGGTTCCCATTAGAAACCCACAACTGACCCAAGTTATAGGTTATTTCAAAATTCAGATTTACCTCTACATCCCTGATAAAAAATTGCACAGGCAAATAAATCAGTCTTGGAAAGAACAATAACATTTGAAAGAGCACTCAACATATATATGGGATCTTCTAAAGAATTGCAACTCACCCAAGTTTGGAAATCTCTGGAACCCAGTGTTTTGTTTAGGCTGTTTTGAGAGCAACCCAAAAACCTAAAAACAAAAACCACTACAAGTTTGGAAACAATCACAACAAAGACAAACTCCCTGATCCACACTTCCCAGAGCTCAAGAGCAAATACACTCAATTCTACAGATTTGTGGCCATGTTTACTTGATATCATATTCAACATGAAAGCTGGCATTCCTCTCTTTTCAGAATTCCTCAAACACACTTTTTTCAACCTAAGCAGAATTGTTCTGCAACTGTTTAGCAGGAAAATTTGCAAGTCTAGTCCAATTTATCCATTGCCTTCTGTATAATTACTGCAGACTTTGTCCTCATAGTAGAATAAGCATTGGTTCAAGAACTTCTGTTGCTAAAAAATTTTAAATAAAGCAAAGAGACCTGCAATTAGCTCTGTAATATAAATTAATGAAGCCTTAGTACATACCTTATAATTAAAATAAAATCCCTCTTAGAAAAGATTTAATATCATGGTGCCAAGAAGATGGATCGTAACTCCAACATTTCACGTTTTTGTTGTGAACTGAGCTACAGAAAATAATGGAGCCTAATAAATAAATAACATTAAATCACAGCCAGGGTAATTAGTGAGACATCTTGGAAACCACAACCTTTGCCTGGGTGTTCACTTGCTTGGTAATTCAGAGTGTTCACACTATGAATGGTTGGTGCAAATCAGGCAGAGTGTGTTCCATAGCCCTGATTCGAAGTTTGTGAGCACATATTTGGATTTCACTGGAGCTTGAGCATTTGTTGAGGTGCTCTGGGGAGATTCTAACTCTATTATGTCAAATTTATACAGAACCACCAACAGCAAAAAGCTTTAATGAGCATTTATCTACTCTGATCATGCTTTAATGACTAATTCTTACTCTACTCACAAACTCCTTAAGCTGAGACCAAAGAACACCTCTGGGAAGTGAGACTTACAGGAACAAGGACTCACAAAGCAGCATTCCTGGATCTATTTGCTGTGATATTTGTCAGAGAACTACATAAAGAGTGGTCAGTTCACAGTAATCTAGACCAGGAGCAGTGGAAGTTAGAACAACGTAAAAATCAAAGCATAACATGTGACCAGCAGCCAATAAAAAAATATATATTAATGTCGAATGTCTGATCTGATGCTCCAAAGAAGAGCACTATCAGCAACTCATTTTGTATCTGCTTTAGTTACCCAGTAATTTGACCTGTTAGACAAGACTATAATGAAGTACAACAATTCAGTTTAGAAATAAAGGGAGCAATTATCACCAGAATTATCACTGGAATTTAGTAATAGCTGAGCCATCTGAGGCCATGTGCAGGTTAACATCAGGGCAGTGTAATTCCCTACTCTCTACTGCATTCTGTTCAAGTGTCTCACTGAGAGGTTTCCATTGTGTTTTTGCAGAGCATTTCAGAGAATAACAGCCTTAACTCCTAGAAGCTGTTTTCTAACCTTCACCCCCTTTTTCCCCACTCTTAATTTCACATAAACAGCCATTATCAAACCAGTGCTAAGTCACATATTGGTGCTGCTGCAAGAAAGCTGAACAAAAGGTCAGGCAGACCCTGGTTCTGCAACAAGTCTCAGGGAAAATTACCTGTGGGACAAGTCCCAATCCATCCACCTCTTACATCAACCTCACTCAGACCACTGGGTCCCTACTGCTGTTTGTGGTGCCAGCTGTCCAGGACCTCTCCTGTGGGCACAGAATTTCATTTGCTTTTTCTGGCTTTACTTGACCAGAATTCACCTTAAACATGTTCCACCTGCATCAAGTAGCAGTGGCCAGAATTTTTCAGCTAAAGCTAAGGTGCAAACAAAGGTTAAAGCATTTCCAGTTCCTGCCACACTGTGTCATAAGCCTAAACACTATGAAGATATTTTTTGTGCTCTATGTCACCGAGGCACTTCCAGAGTCACTAGGCTTTCTTTTTGGAAATGGAAATGTTGAAATTAAAGTTTCTTACTTGGCTGAGCATCTGTACTGTTGGGGAAATCATGGAATATTGGGGTGGAAGGGACCTTAAAGACCATCTACTTCCATCCCCTAGGCATAAAATATCATCTGATCGGTCACTGGGCAGTTTAGTTTAAATCTTATCAATGATAAAAAGCAGAAGAGGATAATACATATCTTTCAGTTTGCTTTATAGCTGCCAGGAATTTTTTAGAGATCCAATTCCCAGAAACCCCAACATAACAACCATCTGAAATGGCTCCAGAATTGAGTTCCCCAAACTACTCTTCATTGAGCAAACCTCTGCCATAGAAACTCACTAATTCTGATAACAAGCAGTTAGTGTCATCCCAAAACTATAAAGTTCATTGGATTAAAGCTCTGCTATTACAAGAGGAACCTCCAGCATTTTTTTCCCCCATAAATTATTAAGACTTTTATTCTTAACTTTAGCCTGGTACAAGCAAGAAGATCTAATTAGGCTTGGAAAAAAAAAAAAAAGAATATGTTCATTAAAGTGGTAGTTTGCAAGACAGGTTTAAAACCAGTTTCAAGTTTAATCTGTTTAGAGTAGGGCTAAGACACTGTTACTGAAACTACAATTTGCAATATATTATTTTAATTGATTGTTTGAGCACATTTTGTAGAGGATTCATGAACTTGAATTTTATTTTAAAGCAAGTGCAAAAATACAGGGAAAGATAAAGGGAAAACAAAGCTTCTAGTAAAGAAGGGAAAAGATCTTAGAGGTAGTCAGGAAGCACCTGTCTGAAGGGAAGAAAACAAGCATTTTTCATCTTGCAGGGCTTGCTCGTGAGGGCAGGAGTGTCCCAGTATTTTGGGATTAAAACTTAAGACAAGAGGGGTAAATTGAGATTTATAGAAAAAATTCATGTGTATTATTTCTATGTCTTTTACTATAGGTTTGGTGGTTTTTTGTTTTGGTTTTTTTTTTTACAAACTATAGTTAGTTCTATGGAAAGATGAGCCCAACCAAAAAATAAGAAAACTGCTATAGGACACTAACAATCCTATTGAAACTAAGACTGGAGCCATAGGAAGAAGTTCACAAGGCATAGGTTTAACCCTCAATGTAAAGAAAGTAGCTACAGTTAAATGTTTGATTTGGGAGAACCTGATGCTTTGAGTCTTCCAACTCAGGATAATTTGGACATAACTTGGAAAGCTGCAAACAGTAAGAAAACAACAACAACAACAACAAAGAAACAAAATGAGAACAGTCATCCCGAGCTATGCACCATAAAGAAAATGCAAGGCCCTCACAAACTGGTTTTATTCTAACAAAAGTGATTAAACACTGAACTACATTGCTAGAAAATACCTGCAGCACATTCACTAGGAGACACTTTTAAGAGCAGATTCCTCTCCTGGGAACAGACTAAGTAGAACTGCTCCCAGCCTAAGGGTAAGGGATGCTTTAGTCCTTTCCACCCCCAGTTTCACCACCCTATAGAGAAATAGATTCTTCAGTTGGAAACACAGGTTCTTTGTTCCAGTGACAAAATCGACTTCCACCAAAACCAGTATAATCCATACTCAGAGAATACTTTTAAAGCTGTTAAATTCTACTTTTCCTATTCAATCTTCAGAAAGGGCATAATTAACGTTTCTTGACTCTTTGAGTATGTTTAGATCAATTGGATGGAAAAAGGAACATGACAGAAATACCAAGAACGAGAACAAAAAGTTACCTTGGGGGGAAACCTTGATGCACAGCCTTATCGGATAGCATGGTGCATCTCTGAGGAGCACAGGTAACTCCGAGGTGAGAGGAGGCTCAGGCGTCCCCACCACCTTTAGGGGGCACTTTGTGGGGAGGGGAGGAGCCAGGATACACAACTCCAAAGGGCCTTGAGGAGTTTTCTTTGGGGGTTGGGTTTTTTTGCTTTTTAAGCCTTCAAACTCTCATGGCCTGTACACAGAAATGTTTCTTTTCTTGGCTGAAGGATTGCAGGGTTATTGAGGCAAAAGAAGTATTCATTTTACCTTACTAATAAACCTGCCTAGGTGATCTAAATAAGTGAAAGAAAAGCCTCAGAGACTTTTATGAAACATTTTTGCTTAACAGAAGCAGAAATCTGGAAAGCAAGCATGTTAAAAACACTGCTGTCCATAGGATTTTCCTGTTATTTTTAACAGTGGGCTTTAACACCTTCTATTTTGGGTTGTTACTAAGGCAAAGTGCTTTTATGCATTAATTAAGTTAACAAGCTATTATCCTTCAGTGGGAGCTGGAAGAATTACACCTGTTCAGGTGTATTTCAAAAGGAAGATGTAAATGCAAGTCTTAGCTTAGGCCATGTAGTTATCTTGTGTGTATCACTGAAGCTTTTGTTACTAAAACACACCTAAAAAGCCAGGTGATCTAAAAGGAGCAGGATCAGCTCCTTGGAATCAAGTTTTTTGCACATTGAAGAAGCCTTTAATTTTAATGGCATTTGCAGCATTTTGGTAGCTCTGAGTGGTGCTAGCAGGGAGTATGAATTTATCACATCAAGGATCACACTTTGCCAGGAGAAAAGCTCCTTAAAAACCATGGATTGTAGGGAGTGATGATTAAATATATAACTTGGACTAAAATGCCATGTAGGCTTTGAGCTGAGGCATTCTTGCTCTTGATCCCTGGCTCTAGACAAGTTCAATCAATTTGGTGTTACCAAATTCTCATGGTATTTAAAGGGTGTGAATAACTGATGTCCTAAGCCCTGGAATCATAGAAAGACGTGAGACATTTTCAGATGATATTTTTCCAAGAGCTTTTAGCTCTTGATTCCAGGAAAGGTGAAAAAGTGACTTCAAAAACAAACAAACAAACCACCAAAACCAACCAACCAAAGCCCGAGGTTATTATCTCTTTAAAACTGTTGATTGTAACTTACTCTGAGTAGTAACACCATCACTCTAGTGTTGCTTAAATCAGGTGTGCATGACTTAAAAAATGACATGTGCAGGTAACTACCATGATTAATCATTCATTAACTTACTCCTTAGTTTAGGAGTTCATTTACCTTTTGGTTTCATTTTTCATTAACTAGGGCACCATATTTTGAGGGTATTTTTAAAGCGTTTCAAAATCAATTAAGCGAACAAGCATAGAAATCAAAATTCAAGTATTTGCAGGCAAAACAGTTGTTCTGAAATGCTTTTTTGCTTGCTTTGCTTTGTCCCACAGTTCCTCTGGTATCAGGTTTGCAAGGACCTGAAGGTAATGCCAGGAATGAACTGAGAAGGGAAGGAAGGGAGGCTGAAATAGGAGAATGAATTGTTCCATTCACATGGCTTTTCTGCTTGGGAATAAGTTCACATTGTAAACAGGAGGGGGGTGTGGTTTGCAGATCAGACAGGAAATCCTTAGTTCTAATCCTTGCTGTGTTGTTGATTCCCTTGGAGACCTTGAGCAAATGCATTCTGTCCCTGGATTTTTAATTGGAAATAAACGGAGGATGATAGCCCCTAACTAGCTCAGAGGAGCAGCCTTTTACTTAAACGTTCATAACATGTTTAAACAGCTCATGACTCTCAAGCTTGAAATCAACTCATCTTCTGCTCTGAGGATAACTCCTTACCCTGCTTTGAGGACCAGGGACCTTTGGGGTTGGAGTCACCAGAGCAGACATTGGGTTGTGTTTCTCTCACTCACTTGTTCCAGTGCAAAGCAGATACTTCATCGGGGATAGAAGGAAATGTGACCTCCTGTTGTCTGGCGTGATTTGCTCTGTCATCCTTAGTGCACTCTGGGCCTGGTGTAACCACATTTCTTACCTTGGTGTAACCACATTTCTTACCTTTTTCCCCTTGGATTGCACACCTGTGAGTGAGGGTGTGTGTTGGGGTTTTAGAAGTTCCCTGATCTTTCTTTTTTCTCTCCCTCTTAAAGGATTTTTTCCCCAATTTTTTGTTGTTAAGGAACAAATTACTGGGTACTTAAGAGAAACAAAGGCACCTGGCCACAGGGGTGGGTCTGGCTAGCTCTTTTTGCCTGGAGTTTTTCTCACTGGGCAGAAACTGGAACTGGGCGAGATTGGAACTGGCAAGGGGGAGTGAGATACAGCCCGGGGGCAGTTCTCTGGCATCGGGAGAGAGAGAGGCTGCTCTGCCCCGCTGGTTCTCTGCTGCTCCTGCCGCCATTGCCGCTTCTGCTTCGGTTTCAGCTTTTCTGCTGCTGCAAGTTTGTTTTTATTTTTTTTGCTACACTGTAGCTGTGGCGCGCCCTGCCTGCCGAGACGTCCCAAGACCCTACTGCAGCTCCGGAGTTGGATCCATGTCATCCAGAACCCGGGATTTGGGTCCATCTCTCCTGCTCCAGCCTCCTGTTCCCGAGGGCCCTGCCTCTCTGCCCAGGGCTTTGTGAGGTGACCTCCTCCTCCTCCTCCTCCTCGCCGGCACTGCAGCGCAGGGGAAAGGGCCTGAGAGCCCAGAGAGGCTGCACTGGGCTCTGCTCTGTTTGGTGTCACCGCCAGAGTTACTGCTGCTTGTTTGCCTGGTTACATATATATTTATATATATATATAGTAAAGAGCTGTTATTCCTACTCCTCATATCTGTGCCTGAAAGCCCTTCATTTCGAAATTGTAATATGTTGGAGGGAAGGGGGTTATATCTTCTATTCCAAGGGAGGCTCCTGCCTTCCTTAGCAGACACCTGTCTTTCAAACTAGGACAGTGTGTTAGGAGGAGACTCCACCAAAGAATGTGCCTTTAGAGGAAGGGTCTGTGTCAGACACTCCTTAGAAGGCTCAGCTCTGGCTGTTGAGCAGTGTGGCAGTGCTCTGGACCCTGGGACCCCCCACTCCAGAGGCAGCTGCCTGGCAAGAGTTCAGCCATGTCTGATGGGAAGGGTCCTGGAACCAGCAGAGGATGGTACTGGGAATCCTGCAGGAGCACAGAGCCTGAAGGCATGGCAGCCCTGCAGGAGTCAGGGCAGAGATTCTGATTTTTTTTAGTGTAGATTCTCTGTGTTAAGGTTAATGATGGCGTAAGTGATGAATCAGACTTACAGGCTTGTCATCCCGCTTTTATCAGGGAGAACTGCAGTGACAGGGTGTTTTAACAGCAGCATGAAAAGGCTGAAGTCCAGACTCCTTAAAAGTGTGCCTGCACCTCAGGTTCCTCACTTTTCTTTCTCTCTCACTATGTACAGACACAATTTCAGAGCTTCTGAGCACACAGAGCTCATGCCAGTCCAGAGGAATGATGGAAGTATATCTAGAACTGAGTGACAATTTTCTTCCATCACATAATTAGAGGAGGAAAACTTGCTAAAGAGTTGTCTGTTACTTACCAAACCTTGTTGGCTTTTCACTTGACTGCAAACATCTTGAATTGTCAAAACTGCTGAACTGTTGCTGAAATTTAGACAATTTTCTCAGTGTTTGTTTGTAACTACTGGATTAAAAAACCATTTCATCCTTGCCCTGAAAAGCTTTGTAAACTAGGCTAAATCTGAAAGACAACTTTGAGAGCCTAAAGAAACTTGGTTTTGATTTGCATATAATTTGTCCTGAGCCTGATAAGATATCCTGAATTTAGCCACAAAGTTTTATGTGTGTAGAACTCTATTCTCTTTTATTGCTGAGCTATAAGAATTGTAGACTCAAAGATTCATGGAATAGTCTGGGTTGGAAGGGATGTTAAAGATCATCCAGTGCCACTCCCTGCTATGGGCAGGGAAAGCTTCCACTATCCCAGGTTGCTCCAAGCCCCATCCAACCTGGCAGTGGACACTTCCAGAAATGGGGCAGCCACACCTGCTCTGGGCAACATTTGCCAGGCCCTCACCACCCTCAATGGAAGAGTTTCTTCTCAGTGTCTGATCTAACCCTTCTTTCTGGCAGTGGGAAGCTATTCCCCCTTCTCCTGTAACTCCAAGCCTTTCTAAATAGTCTCTCTCCATCTTTTCTCTTGGCTCCTTCAGGTGCTGGAAGGTGCAGTTACATTGCCCTGAAGCTTCTCCTCTCCAAGTTGGACAATCCCAACTCTCCAAGCCTTTCCTCCCAGCAAAGCTGCTCCTCTGATCATCCTGGTGCCTCCTCTGGACTCGCTCCAACACCTCCATGTCCTCCCTGTGCTGGGACCCCAGGGCTGGAGGGAGCTCTGCAGGTGGGGGTGTCACAAGAGCAGAGAATCCACCTGATGACAGCATCTTCCAATCTTCGCAAGATCTGTTCTTCCCATGCTTTTCAATTCCTTCTTATGTATTTTCAACATATTCCCCTACTTCACTTTCTCCCCTTCCCCTTCAAAATCTAAACCTTTGATCCTCAGACAAACAAGTTCCAGCAAGCCCAGACATTTTCTTTTCATTTTGACTGCACTGTGCAAGTTCCTCTGTGGGGAAGGGCCAGTACATGCAGTACTTCCATGCAGCTACCAAGTATCTCCCATGTGGTTTCCAAGATCAGAACTCTGATCACTGAATTATGTGCTCGTGCTTCAGACGTCATTCTCAACTTGGCAAATGGGAAGCTAATATAAGACACCAATGAAAGACACAGTTGTTTGTAATTAAGCCTGGCAATACATCACAATGTTACTGCCACAGCCAAGTGCTGCCATGCAGGAGGAAAAGGTGTCCCTTTCTTCAGGGAGAGCTGCAGTGCATCCATGATCTGCAGTAGAAGATATGGCTCAAAGGAGCTGTGTAGGGAGGGGACCCCTGAGAAATAGGAAAAGGGCAAGTTATTCAATGTGATACTTAACTGGCCAAACCTAAAGACTGTTTAAAAATCCCAGACAAGAGTAAGCCGTGAATTACTCTCCTTATTGACCTTCCCTCCTTTCCTTTCTGTTCCTTTATTGTCTTTGCACTTCACTACCTGGAATAGAGTAAATTTGCCTTTGAGATCCCCTGTACATACTGGCTTTGACATGATTCTGCTTCTTGCTTTGCCCATCAACAGAGAGACCTGGGCACTTCTAACCCAGGGAAGAAAGGAAAAAGCCTTTTTTTTTTTAAACCAAAAGTTACTTTATAAAAGACTCCAAGACGGATGGAGGGATAGAAAAGTAAAAACTCCATTACTGGTACTTGACTATCAATTCATTCAAACTGTTCTTGGGCAAGCACGAATGTGCAGAATGCCAGAATTAGGTATCCAGGGATCTTTGAAAAGAGCTATCCCTATAAACCAGGTGGAATTTAGTGCATGGTCACACAAGGACACAAGATCCAGCTGATAATATCTAATGAGCACTGCACAGAGTTACAATAATTAGTCACAGAACATCTGCCTAGAATGCTGCATGCAAAGAGAAATGAGTTCATCTGAGCCACTAGTGCAAGGTTTAATTATTAAAAAGTGGTTCAGGTTGACTCCTTTCACTTTGCTTAACAGCAGATGAGCATTTTCATGGAGCTTCAAGTGTTATTCCCAGCCTTGAGCCAGACCACTGGGTAAAGCTACATTTCTGCAGTGTCATAGTTTTCATTTTATGGTTACTGAGATTAAAAGCAAACTTCTCCTATCCCCACTGCTTCAGCCAACATGAGGCTTACATGGTCATGCTCTCTATAGATAAATTCCTATTTCTCTATTTCCACATTGGAACTTTTGACTCAATGATCAATTCTAATTAAGTTTTGTTGTAGTGGATGTTCCAAGAATATTCAGCTGCTTACAGCTTCAAGAAAATGCAATTGAATTTTTGCTTGCACAGTGAGTTTGGGCCTGTTAAACTCCAGAGAATTCACACTGGAAAAATGGTGTTAAAATGATTTATCTGTGGAAAACACCTTAATCAAAGTTGGCATCCTTCTGGACAGCAGAGAAACCAGCTATGAGGAATATGTGTCTTAGGGACCAGGCTTGCTGAGTCCTCCTGCTTCCCAAGCTGCTCATTTCTGCTTTTTGTGTAGAGCCCTCTCCTCTTGGTGACATTGAACCCAAGGATGAACAGCCCTGATGGACAAAACCACAAGGTTAGAATAAGTCAGTTTGCATGTTCCGTATTTTATCACAATTGCAAGAAGTGATAAGAAAGTGGGTGGCAAATGAGAGCTGTTCTTTAAAAATACAGAGCTGTTCTCTAGAAAAATCTGAGCCATGAAAGAGTGCACATAAATATTCAGTGACAGAAGATTATCCTCTACCCAAAAAGCAAAAGTATTTCTGGTTTGAGAGAAGCTTCATCTTTCCAAAACTGGACCAAACTAGGAATATTTCCCAGAATCTGGAAGTTCCCAGGACTCTGCAGGGGCTCTGGGAAACCAAAAAGGTGATCAGTTGTGCTCCTGGTGATTACACAAGAAAGGTTTTGGGAACAATGAATCAGTTACAGCAAAATGTGAAAGTTTAGGGAGCTGCAGTCCTTCAAATGAAACATTTAAGGAAAAAGCCTGCTGTGTTTGGTCAGACTGTGTTTGAGCAACTCTTGCCAATACTGTGATCATAATAATACATTTAATCAAACACACTGACAGCAGTTATATTGTACCATACCTGGAGACAAAGCTAATTATAACATTTTATTTAAAGAAAGTCTGTGATCTCCATGAAGTGATCTAAGATAAGAAGGCAAGGTACAGTGTTTTAGTTTGATTTTTTCTATCAAGTGTTTACCACACTCAAGAGGATCAATTTAAGTTCTTGTTCTGCTTGATTCTGCCCAAGTTCTTGAACTTAGTCTGTCACACTGCAAGCTAGTGCCCTAATTAAATGTGTTGCTGGCCATCATCAGCAAAAGCTGATTCTCTTTCTCTGTATTTTGCCAAGCAACTGCAGAAGGGTTTTGAAAGGCCTTAGTTTTCACTACACTGTAGAAAAAAAGTACATTTAAAAGTTTGGAAAACTTCCCTTCCCAGCATAAAAATGAAATGTAAAACTTACAAAATCCTCTCTGCCTGCTCTTGCCCAACACTATGGAGACAGGCAGATTCTTTAGGGATCCTCAGCAGAATGATGAGACAACAAAATAGTTGTTGCAATCAAAATTTTGGTTTACTTGAATCCTATAAAATTCAGGTCATTTTGAAAGCCAAGCATCTAAGCACCTCTTCATAGCAGGTTATTTGAACACATTAATGATAACTTCAGTTTAAAGTACACATAAATCCTCTGTCCTCAGGAAGAAGCCACCAGTGAGGGACCATAGTCCTGACACCTTGTTTCTGATCTCCGGCTCCAAAAGTCTTTTATCCCTTAAGTTGTATACATATCCACTTTCATTTTCCTGTTTTCTCATTTTTTGCCCAGTTTTTGCTCAGAGCTCCTCTACTTGCATCAGCTGAGACATTGCATAAGGAGGCAATTGTTTGCTTAAAGCACTGTATCTCTATTGTCCTCTCGGAATGGTGAGGAGAAAACTGGACATTGGTTCTGCAACGAGAAACCAGAGCAGCCACCACAGAGAGTGAAGCTGCAGTGTTCACTTTGCAGCAGCCTGAAATAGATCCTTCCTCTGCCTGCTCTCCTGGTTTCCCGGTGCAGTGCCAGCATCAGCAGAGCTGTTGCAAACAGCCTGGGTGTAGCACCAGTTTCATCCAGCGTTGCCAAATGTGCAGCTCCCAGAGCCTGCCCACTCCTTCTCTCCTGAGCTGGTGGCATGTTTGCCATCCTCACAGCTTCTTTAGAGTGCTCGAGATCAAATGGGGCTCCTCTGGAATGAGAACTTGGCTTTTGCTGTCCTGGGGATGGGTGGTTGATTTACCAGGAGAGCCCCATGACATCTGAAATGTGTTAAATTGTGGATTCATTGCCACATTCCTCCAGAACTGATGGGACATTCCCTTGGAGGGGAGGCTGTGGAAGCAATAAACAGGGGATTGGAAAACACCATCCACAGGGCCCAACCTGACATCCCTAACTCTGCATGAACCTGGAGGATGTTTATCCAGTGCTACTCCCTGCATTTGGATATGTGGTTTTGGCCATGAGACAACTCAAACCGAGAGCTCCTTGAGGAGCATTCCAACCCACCTAGGATTCTGTTGACAGCAGTAACAAACCATCAAACCTTTGTTTTCCCAGTCTCTGATGTTTCCAGGACTCCTAAAGGAGATACAGTTACATGCACTGTTAAATATTGTTGTTACCCATTTTGTTCTGATCCACATCAACAGAATAATCCAGGCAAGTGTTTTCACTTGCATCATGTTAAAGATCACTCCAGAGTTGAATGTGAAGGTAAAAAAAAAAGTTTACTGGTCTTGGAAACAAGCTTTATTTTCTAGAAATCTGCAATCCCAATGATTCTATCATGGTTTTAAGCTGGAACAGTCCTTTTGGCTATACAAATATTAGTTTTATCTATTGTTTCATGTAGGTAGGCATGAAATGGAGGCACTTCTGGGGTGTGTTTTGAAATCTGTTAGTGGAATAGATCACAGCATGGATCAAAAGGAGATGGATCTCATCGTTTTGCTTTATAAAAATTAAGTGTAAATTCTTCATTAGAAGATTGACAAGGAACTTAAGTTATCTGGATTTTGTGTTCTCTTCCATGTTTGTTCTGCCAGCTAAGCAAGTAATTTCTTCCTTCCTTTTTTTCTAAAAGAAGGAACAGTAATGGCTTCTTTAGCCAGATCCATGCACTTGGACATCTTCCTGCACCTAGTGTTCAGGTGCCTGGCTTTTTATTGCCACATGAATGACTGGAATGCTACTTACTAAGACCTGAAGAAAGTCTTTTGGATCTATGTGTAAGATAAATTATGCATAAGATTTTATGTGACCTCAGAAAAATTGTAAAAGTAAACAAGATGAAAACATCAGAAGATGAAGGAGGTCAGGTTTAGATGAAATATTAGGATGAAATTATTGCCTGTGAGAGTGGGGAGGGGCTGGGATGGAATTCCCAGAGGAGCTGTGGCTGCCCCTGGATCCCTGGCAGTGCCCAAGCCCAGGTTGGATGGGGCTTGGAGCAACGTGGGATAGCAGAAAGTGTCCCTGCCCATGGCATGGGATTTAAGTTCCCTTCCAACTGAAACTATTCCATAATTCCATATTTCTATGTAAAACTGGGCAATTAAAGGCAGGGAGCAATGACCCTTGGTGGAATTCAGCTAAGAATGAAGAAAATAGCTCCTTGAAAAAATGTCTAGCTATAAAAACCTCTTTAAAAACACTGAACACGTGGAGGAAAAGGAAGTCATCGTCCCTTTAAATGTATATACAAGGCTCTTGTTTTTTATTTCCCATCTGGGAAGGTGTCGAGTTTCCAGGGCCGTGCCAAGCACGAGGCCGTGCTGCTGGATGGCCCCGGGCTGAGGGGACATTTGCTGGGTTATTTTTGGCCACATGAGTACTTCACTCAATGCTGCCACTGTTTGCAGCTGTGACAAAGAGAGGCCTCTGTATCGTGGTGGACATAAAAGTCGAGTGGATGCGTGGAGGAGGGGAGGAGAAAATGAGGAAGGCATGACCCAGACCACGTTTTGCTAACAGCATTAATTCCTTGTTTAATTAAATAGTTAAGTAAGTTCAGTCTGCAGAGTAGAGAGAACAATTAATTGCAGGCTCGTTGCATTTTTCGTTTTGTTTTAAGAAAACAAAAATCAATTCATCATCATCATCATCATTCCCCTGAATTTTGCTTACCTCCCAGAGCACTGATCTGATCGATGTGACAGTAACTGCCCTTTCTAGTAATCGTGGGTCATGGCAGAAGAGATTCCCATGCTTTAGGGAGATTATTCAGAAAAGTCTTGGAAAATGCACTAAAATAGGAATGGTGGCTTGTTTTGGGTCAGTTTTTAATAGAGGGAATTTCAGTGTAATAGTTGAAGAGGGGAGGAGACTATGGAGAAGAGCTTCACTGGAAAAGATATTTGAGAGTCATGAAAACAAAAAAAAAATCAGATTTTTCTTAAGTTTTATGAATATCTAAAGAACAAATACAAACTTTCCCTATTATTAATGGGAATGGGTGCTGTTTGTTAAAATGCTGTAAAGAAGAGGGAAACCTACAGAAAATACAACTAATTTCCCAACCTTTATAATAAAACTATTGTCAAAAAGAGAGTTTATGTGAGATTTTCAGTTAAGGTTTGTTTTTTTTTGGGTTGGTTGGGTTTTTTTGTTTTGTTTTTGTAGGTAGGAGCCTCAAAATGCTTCAAATGAAAATTGAAATGGCACCCCAGCTCTGAAATTTGTTTTGGATCCCTTCAAAAAGGAACCCTGGACAGACTTGGTCTCTCCCATTCGTGTGTTCAGAAGTTGTCTGGAATTTTAGTGTCATCCAGGAACACTTCCAAGCTCTTCAGAGCAACTCAGGGTATTTGGCCTTGAAGGTTAACATTGGAGTGGGTACAGCGTCAGCTGTGGCAGGCAGTCTGAGGTGGGATTTCACAAATCCTGGATAATTTCTGTTCCAAGTCTCCATTGTCAACGTGATTTATAGAACAGGGAATGTCTTAATCCTCCTCTGAAAGGATTGGGTTATTTCAATTTTGCCTTTTCCTCCTTATTTTTGGGGAATGAAATCAGCCAGGAGAGGGAAGCAAAAGCATAAGTGGGTGAGGCAGCTGTGACACAGCAGCAGGGAGATAACAGGCAGCTTCCTCTGGGACATTTCTGTACCAGTGTCCTAAAAAAGAGATGAGAAAGGGGAAGCAGGAATTCTGAATCACATGCACATTATGAAGCTGATTAAACAGCTGAGGAATATCAGCTTCTGGAGGCTTCTACTCCTCCTGCGTGTCTGGTGGTGGGACTCTGACTTTGAAAATTACCTTGTAAATGAGCCTCTGTTTTGGTGTAACCCCCTGAATTCTGCCTCTGAAAGTAAAAGTCGAGTTTATTGGTAACTACAGGCCTATTAATTGCTATAAATTATCAATCCAGCTCATTATTAAGCCTAGCTTGGATGGAATCCCAGCCTTTCTACTGGATTTTTAAATTCATTCTCTAGGTTTGTATGGCAGCCTGGTCTGGGTCACAGCACTGCAGAAATAAAGTAATTATTTCCTGGAAGGTTTTTTCCCATAAGGGAGATTCCCGTCGATGCTGGAGCATCATCCTGCTCATGGAGATTTCTCACAAAAATCCTGCAGTAATGCTGCCACCTATGGAAGGTTCCCCAGCCCCGGCTTCTGCAATCTCACCAATCTTTCCAGCTGTGAAAACAGGATCTGATCTGCTGATAAAAATCCCTATTTTTTACTGGGTATTTGTTAATCCTGACATGAAGAGGCTCAAATTCACTTCCTCCCAAATAAATTAGTTTTGAAATTTAAATTGCTTTCGGAAATTGGCCCTTAAGACAATATTTTTGCTTGACAGCGGCAGCTCAAGGTCCCTATGTAAAATATCATTTTAAGTGCTGTAAAAACACCACAAAGAGCTGGGCAGCACTTCCAGCTCCATTTTTTTTTTTTTTTTTTTTAACTGACACAGCTGAGGAAGGTTCCAGGAAAAATTCCTTCTTCAGGGATATACTTTAACTTGCTGTGTGCATATAATATATTTTCTTTGATGTACATAACCAGGAAGTTCATGTGATATTGAGGCCTTTTACCTTAAATTTTTGTTATTTGCAGTGTCAAAATGGAAACCTGACAGGAAATTTGCACATTAGGTCTGGAGAGAGGCCACATTTTTGGAGTGAGGAGAAACTGCTGCAGGTTCTACAGTCAGAGACAGTCTCTTGGCATTAGTGCCTGGGACTCACAAGGCAAAAGTCAAGATGCTTAAAACGTTAAAGAAATTTTAAAATAAATGTTTATGAAATGCTGAAAATGCAGCTTTCTCTGCTTAGGGGGTGCTGTGGAAACCAGCCCCAAAGGCTTGAGGTAAAGCTCTGCCTGTAAGTGCCTTTTCCTCAGAGGAAAGCACAGCTTTGACACAGCCTTGCACATGGCCCTGGAACTGCAAGTTTTCATTAAAAAGTGATTAAAATGTTCATATTTCTCTTATGCAAAAAAAAAAAAAAAAAAAGAGAGAAAGATTAGGAAGAAGGGAGGGGGGAAATTAGCTTTAAAGGCTGTGGGGAGAGGATGAAAAAAGTTACAGCAGGTGTGAGCTATACCAGGTGACTCCACTGAAGTGCTGATGGTGGAGGGAGGTCTGAGGGGCTGAAGAACCTTCCAGAACTGGGTGGGACAGCTCTGGCTCCTGAGGTCATGTGTTCTCTTCCCCCACACCACAACTCTGCCTGCTGGGAGGAGGGGTGGGTCAGGTTGGTCCTCTGGTGAGAAAACAACTGTTTGAGGATCTTCTGCAGGTAGAGGATGATTTAATTTGCTGCAGTGGGGTGGTGGGATGGGGTTATCCATCAGCCCTGTCTGGGGTGCCTGAAGTGGTTTTTTCATTCTGCTTGTAGCTGGTTTGCAGCTTGTTGTGATCCTGCCCAGATGGTGCCATTTGCTTTTGAGGTTTTGGAAAGGTTTGGGAAGGGCTGGGCTTCCCCTTTTTCTGAAATAGCTCTTTGACCTTTTTGTGGTGTTCTTGGGTTTCCAGTTCAGTGGGGTTTAATGTACCTGCTATAATGAAATGAAACAATGAGTAGTGAAACTTCTCCAGAATGTTGTTAGAGGTGCCTTGAGGTGAAGCACCAAGGCCTGGAAAAGAAGGAGTTTATAAATATTCACAAGTGTTCTTGTTCTCTGGTTTAGTTCTACTTTTTCTCCGTAATACCATAAATGTAAGTTGATTTTACTGTGGGGTGAAATGTGGGGAGGAACACTGGGAAGTGCATGGGTAAAAGAAGGCATCTTTTACAATAAAAGTTGTTGCACCTTTCAGCAGGAAGGAACAAATTCTCAAATACTCAGGTGCTGCTGGTAGGACAAAGTGCAGCACACCAGGATGGCTTTTGTGTTGTGATCTGGCACTCGGTTGCTGCAGATAAGATTGGAGGCATCCCTGTGTTCATTATTACCTGCAACTCCTCGAGATGTGATTTTTCTTTTTCCCCCCAAGAGTTTTGAACATACATAGACATACTAAAAATACAAGTATTTAGCAAAATTCAGGCATACCATTATCTCTGTTTCACTTGATAATTCATTTCCTGCTGACTCCTTGTTCTGCTAGCTATTTACAATGCCTGTAAATGAAATTCAAGCCTTAGACCATACGGTTGCTTTTTTTTTTCCCCATAAATGTTTTTTGAGCAAATGCCTGTTGGTGATGAGGATCCTGTTGTGTTACGTGCACTAGAAATGCTGTAAAGAGGCTATAGAGTTTGTAATTTAGATTGAGATGTTTCAATATATCATGTGAATGTAGCAAATGACAGTGGGATTTAGGGGGAAGACTTTATGGGCTAAAACTTTCAAAGGGAACCCAAGAGAATGAGGTGCTCAAATGCCTATAGAAATTGGACCCTAGAGCTTGTCTGAACACAGAAAATGACAGGAATGAACTCCATAGCTGTGCTTAATCACTCTCAAAGCAGATGTTTCCAGTCCAGAGATCCTGGTTTGTCTTGATCTGCTTTGGAGAAAATGAGAGCAGTTGTAAATGGCTGATTCTGTCATAAACCATTCCAGCCCCCCTTCCCCATGAAGTGTGGCCTCTGTTGTTTCACTGACAGCTGCTTCACTGAGATGGGAAAGAAGCAGCAATGTAAAGGAAGAGGAAAGGCAGTAGCTTTCAACGCTTTTGGAATGAGTTTGACCATGATGTGAAGCTCTCTGAGGTCCATGAGTATTTGGTAGGTGTAACCTGGAGTAATGGAACTGCCAAATTAACTGGTAAAAGAAGTATAGAACTGGCAAGGTGATGGTTTCAGGCAAGAGTTGCAGTACAAACAGAGGATATAATTCTGCCTCTGAGGAGGATGCTGCAGGCTGGCAACATCCTGTTCTTGGAAAGTGTTATTGGCTCTGATGTTACCCTGAATCAGTTGTGTGTCAAAAAATTGCTATCAATGCTTTGTGCACTGGAAAGCAGCCTGGGCTTACATCATACAGGATGTCTTGATTGTATCAGTAGAAGATAACCAAAGTATTTTTATATCTTCATGGTAGCTTCAGATAGGCTTTTTCTACTTAGAGTAGAACTGGATTTTGCAATAAATAATCATAAGGCCTGCTTGTTTTAAAGCTTCCTGTGCCTTCTTTTAAAGCAACTGGTAATAGAAGCTAAAATAAAATACACAAAAAATCTAATTGGACTATTCCTACATTATTTTCATAAGGCAAGAGAGAGGCAGTAAAAAGCCCAGTAGTCATGTGGTGAAGCATGAGAACTTTGATATCCAGTTTTTTTTTTTGCCTGTCACCTGAGGATCTTTAGTCACACTGCAAAGGCACAAATCCTTAACCTGGGATTGTTAATCCTCCATTTGATCTGTGTAGGCTGAAAGATGAGTCTAATCCAGGAGGAAATTTGCCTTTATGCAGAACTGCTCTGGGGTGGCAGAGATAGCTCTTTCCTTCTGTAAAGAGCTGCCTTTCAAGCCTGTGCTGCCATTTGTGCTTGGGAGAGCAAAAGCCTGGTGTGGAGCAAGGCTTTTTATGTACCAGGCTCTGTGGAACCTGGTTTAGATTGATGCCATCATGTCTCAACAAATTTCTCTGAGTAGGGCTGTAAAATTGGGCTTCTGTTCCAGTGACCTGAGGGGCAGGTTACTGTCCTAGAGAAACTGCCTGGTGGAGATAGTCTCATGCTTGAAACAGGCAGCATGTCCAAAACAGCCAAAAGATGTGCTTCAAATTCATCAGAAAGGCTGCCACTAACTCCTAAGATGGACAGTAATTTGTGTGTGTTTTGTTGGGGTTGTTTATTGGGTTTTGGGTTTTTTTCCAAGGCCAGCAGCTATCCAAGTGTTCCCTTATCTTTCCAGGTGATGTCTGACTTGCAGGTGGTGGCACTAGGGTTCTGTGACAGGGAGAAATCAGGCTTGAGGTTAAAATATTTCCAGTTTGGTGAGGATTGACTTTTGTGATGCTGCTTATCTGATTCTGCCACTGCTAAAGTAATTCCATAGCTGTGGAGTTGTTCTCCTGTGTGTGCCTGAGCCAGGAAATGCTCCATCCTCTTGGAAAGCAGATAGCACTGATCATCAGTAATTCCAGGCTGTAAGATAGTGGCAGAATACCGAGTTTCTGCTCTGAACATAAAGAATGAGTAAACATTTCTATAAAGTCTCACTTGGGAAGCAAAATGTGTGTTTACACTGCCCAAAGTGGGGAGTGGCAAAACTTCATCAGATTAACCTCAAGGTGCTGTAAGGAAAAAGAAAGGTTTGGGTGGGAAAGCCTGTTGGAATAGAATATGGTTCAGAAGAGAGAAAAGAAATCTATGCTGGAATAACAGTACAAAAAAGGCTTTTTTTTAGGGTTGCATGAATAGGAGGTGTTGTGCTCACTGAGTGAGTGTAATTTTGTGTTGAGAACAGGTATTAATTTGTACTGAGATTGGCTAAATAATCGTGCATAATTAAATTCCATCAGTGCCTCTTGCCAGAGCTGTTCAGCAGTGGAGTCTGAGCAAAGCTCCCTCGAAAGAGAGCAGCAAAAAGCTTTAGGTTCTGTCCCTATTGAAGACACTGGGATTGCAGCAGAGAGTGGCTGTGCAGACCACAAGGTGGTGGCATTGCCCAGGTAAATGGTGCATGAAATACCACGATCTTAATATTTCTTTGTGTTTGAACTGTAGGTTTGTCTTCCGTGCTGGCATTATTTTGGGAAAGGAAATCCTGTTTTAAATATTTGACTCTGTTGCATAATTAATCAGGAGGGTAAAATACCTTTCTTGATGGTAGGGACTTTTATTATCTCTTTTAGAACACTTTCCTACTTCCACCAACATTAAGCAATTTGAATAACATTTATCTGTGTTACAAAAGGACTGAGTGCAGTTGTGCTCTGCAAGACATCTCTGGAAAGTGGAAGAGTAGGGCTGAGTTCTTTTCTTCCTGCATTATTTCAGGAAAGTGGCTTAAATTTCATGGACCCCTGTTTCTGATCTATAAATTGGGAATGTACCTCTCCTCTTTCTATTCTTCATGGCATGAGCAGGTGCTGCCTCACTCACTAACACCCTCTCTTGAGTTTTTAAAGTGTAATCCTTTCAGAATCAAGAGGTACAGCACCAAAACATCTTTCATTTGCATATTGTTGTTAAATTTGCACAAATTACTTGAGTGTTGGGGGCTCAGCATCAGTGGCAGCTTGTGTTGAGGGGCTGCTGAGCCAAATTCCTGGACCTGTGCACTTGAAACATGAATAAGCCTCAATACTCCCACCTTAGTAATATTTTAAAGATCTGAGTTTTGTCTTTCTAAGTGAATTTCCAGGCTTGGGCTCTAGGACAGGGATGTCCTGCCTCCGTGGCCATGCTGGCAGTGCTCCCCCCATTTATGGTACTATGAAGGGGGATCAGTTTAGGTTGTTGGTTCAGCTGCACTGCTTCCTTCTGCTATTCCCTTATCCATCCTTTTCCAAGAGCTTTCCGTGGCCTTTCCCCAGTGCTATCAGAGCTGCTGCCTTATCAGTCTGTTTACCAGCACCTTTCAGCTCTCCCCATCCTCCTGCAGCATCTATCAGTGCCTGAGGAGAAAGTTGCCTGACAAACCCTTCAGACTTTGCAAAGTTTCAAACAAGATTGGTGATCTTCTCCCCTGTCTTTTCTAGGAATTCTCTAGGTCTGATGGTGAGTTTTGTAGAAGGATATGGGGAAATTACAGCTCAGAATTCATCTGCTTTGTTCTGAAGAGCTTTAGACTTTGTTATATGGATTAAATCATAGAACTGTGATTTTAGATCTTTTATGTTTGGTTTTTGTCAACTGCCCTTATACTAACTGCTCTTTTACACTCAACCCAGAGACATATCCTTTTATTTCCTCTAACCTGTATTTCCTGACTTGCACACAGATTCTGAACTCCTGGATATTTGGGCTTTCTGGGCCACACTGCACAGCACAAGAGAAATTTGGTCTGGTGCTTGGGGTTTTCCTGTGACCGAGGACAAGGCTGGGGTGTGCTGTGAAGTCAGAGATCCAAGTGCACCTTTGCTGTTGCTGAAACTGAAGGTGAAACTTCACCAGCCCATCAGGTCCTTGATTCTCACCTGTTGTACTCATGAACAACAAATGTACCCAAGATCCTGGGGACAGGAAGTCAGTGCAGGTGTTAAAAGACCTCAGATGACCAAATATTTAGTTCCTATCCTACCAAATAATTAGCCCAGGTATAAAACAGGACTTCTGTAAACTATTAAGACTTGTAAATCATATTTCCTGTTTTACAAAGAGCGTGGAAGAGGAAACCTTCCAACCACTGTGAGAACATTTTATCGATAGCTGAAGTTTTACCTCTTGTGGCAAGCTAGACTTTTTTATTTTATATTACAAATATATGGATGTTAAATATGCGTACCACGAACGTGTAAGTGCAGTAAATTCAAGTTTTTAGATGATACCATCGCTTCAAGTGAATGTCCTTGCTTCATTTAACCAATCGGTGGAAAGGCAGAAGTTGTTGTGGTCCCAGCCCACAAGGATGTTCCCTAAAACAGATGTTTGTGTTTTGGCTGTCAATGGTATTTCATCAATGTTGTTATTTTGCAGGGTATGTGGCAAATGTGCCAGTAATTGAGCCCTGGGGGCAATATTTGCACGTGTCCATGATTGGCATTATCCCAGGATTCAGGAGCTCCTGCAACTTTGACTTCCTTGTGTTCCCAATATTCAGGACAGAAATGATATAGCAGCATTTACTTACAACAGATGCTGAGCAACAGGGCTTGGTGTCCACTGAAATGGGTCTGGATAATGAAGAAACAACCCATTTGGCTCTTACTGGATTATATAATTTTATTGAAACTACAGTGGTCAACAGAACCAGGGAAAAATAACCAAGAAATGAAAACCTAAGGGAAAACAGGAAGAATTTAACTGGGTCAGTTCTCACGAAGGCACTCTCCCAAACTGGACTAGTCACTCAATAGAACTGCTTTATTTTATAGTTTGGAGATGTGAAATTAGAAGTGTTTCTTAAAATGACATATTAGTTAATGCAAAGTATTTTGCCTGATTGGTAATGCTAATTATCCTGGCTGACCAAAAAAAAAAAGCAGTGGAAATGGTAGAATTTGTTTTTTTTGTTTTGAAATGCAGCTCCTTCTCACTTGGCCAAATCTGCTTAAACTGAACTCTTTGTTGGACTAATAATGCCCAGAAAAAATTCTGCTTTCTTACTTTTTTCATCCTGTAGTCTTATTTCTTCCCACACTCGAGCTCTCTTTGGAACTCTTTACAAATTCCTATGAACAGCTTAGCACTGGGGAGCTCTGGATTCTTGGTTTGAGCCTTTATGTGCTGTTTGGACAAGGGATGATAATAAAAGTAGAGATTTTTCATTGGCTTCCCAACCTATGTTCTTGCTTGGAGTCTTGGTGGCTGAATATTTGAATAATAACAATTTCCTTACCCATTAGAAAGATATATTAAAAATGGGAGCAGGTGTGTGTGAAACACAAATTTCTTCCTTTCTGGTTTTTGGGAGATTTTTATTTTTAGTCAAAATATAATACTTTTTCTCTCTGTTTTCTCACTGGAAACCAGTAAGGCCATGTAATTCCTTAATGGTCACTGGTCCTAGGATGGGAGTAGGAAGTGCTGGCTGGCTGTGGCAGCTGGCAGGGAGCCAAAGCAAAGTTTGTAGCTGTTTGATACCTGCCAAGGTCTTTTATTGCCTGTAGGCTCTGTCACCATTAACATTATTCATATTCTGTGCCAGGAAAAATCAGATGCCATAAAGCATCCTGTGGGAGAGCTTTCCCTTCCAGAGGCTGCACGTGCTGTGCTGTTCTCCAGCCTGGCCTCCCCCATGTGTGTCCCACTGCCTGGTCACCCCGAGGTCAGCAGAGCAAACCTGGGGGTGCCTGTGCACAGCTCAGGGCAAAATCCAGTGTTGGGAGGTTTTATCTTGGAGAATGATCCATGAGTGTCTCAAATTTTGTAGCTCAAATCTTGGGGCTCAAGCCCCTTGAGCTTCAGGTGCTTTCTAGGTTTGAGGCAGTGCCCATATCCAGGGCTGTCACTCCTGTAGGTGGATGTCCTCCTTCCCTCTGTCCTGTGGGTACTTGGACACTGCTCTGACCAAAGAGGGCTGCAGCGAAGGGGAAAGTCAATGAACAGCAATCCTTAATTGCTTACTAATGATACTGTGTTGCCCTAAATGTTCTGAGGCTGTGCTTTTTCCTCCTGGCTTCCTTGTCCGTGCCTCTGCTCCATCTTCATTCCCCTCATTGTTTCTTCTAAAGTTTGGATTGTGAGCAATGCAGTGAAGGAGCTTTGCCTCATCTGTGTTAGACCTTGGGTACTAGGATGGTATAAAAGCACAAGTTAATTGGAAGCATCATACTTTGGTGTTTTGGTCTCCAAAGTGAGTTATCAGTGGAGGCAGAGAGCAGACAGAGAATGTTAAAGGTGTGTGACATGTCCTAAAGATGCATGACATGCACTTGACCAAACAAATCACTCAGTCCATCCATAGCAATGGTCACTACAGTTTTCTGATCTTCACATGCCTCAAGATGATGCTGAAGACAAAAAACGACCTTGGTTGATTCTGAGTCCACAGGACATCAGCAACAACAAAACAGATGAGTGACTTCAGAGAGTTTCAGAGCACCCTGAGCAGACACAGCTTTGTGGTCCACATGCATTCTTTGGCTTTAGGGAAGGAAAACACCCTCTGCTGTTTTCAGGAGCATGTGTTCAGAGCATCTGAAAGCTGGAATATGTTGAAGCATATGGCATATAATTTCCTTTCTTCCATTCACAGTCTGCACCAAGATCAGTCCTGGTAAGAACAAGCTCCAGCTTTCATTTGAAAATATTTCTGTAGCCATTTCTGTCTAGCAAGCTGAACTTTCTCTTGCAATACATAAAGAGTATCAGATTATTCAGTAAAATATATTATTTTTACTCACCTAACTGATGAAAATGTGATGCTCTACATCCAGGCTGATCAAATGCTTTTAAGCATCAGAACCATTTAGGTGTGAGAAACTTTCAAAGCACTGCTGTTTAGCCTGCCTGTAAATACTTAAAATCAGTGATGAAAGAAACAGTTCAAATGATAAACTGTAATTAAATAGTGCAGGAGACCTGAAACTCTGGGAAAATGTCTTACCTCTCAGAAGATGATATTTAGACTAACCTAGATCCTGATGACTTAAATGTTGAGCTTTTGTTTTTGGTATTTTTACTGATTATACAAAGTAATCTTGGGAAGGTCTGATGAGAGGAGCTGGTGTCACATAAAATCAGCTTCCCTGCTTCTGATATAGGTGTAAATCTTCTCAGGATCAGAATCTGGCTGTGTAATTTGGCAGCTTTTGAAGTGCAATGTACTGAGGTAGAAATCCTGTTGGCTTTCTGAAGTGAGGTGTGTTAATAGTTCTGTTCCACCAAATAACCTGAAGTTTCTTTGTTTAATGTGCTTCAGAGAAGAGCTGAGCTGTCTCTCCAAGGCTGTAAAGCTCTAATTGTAGAATATTGGGCTTTTTACTGCCTCTTTCTTGCCTTGTGCAAGGAATGTAGGAATAGTCAGATTAGATTTTTTGTGTATTTTATTTTAGCTTCTATTACCAGTTGCTTTAAAAGAAGGCACAGGAAGCTTTAAAACAGGCAGGTGTTATGATTACTGAGGGTCCAAGTGATTTTCCTAATCCAAATGTGCCCCCCTGCTTTTCTCTCATCAAGGGCAAAACTGGTGAATTTGGAATGAAACACAATTTGCATATTCCTGCTGTAATACCAGTTGGCATCAAAATAGTTTTATATCCCTGGCACTCGAGAGTATTCCAGTTTTGATGTTAGGTTGTGCTTCATGGAAGAACTACAGAAATTTCCAATTCTTATTTTTTAAACAGTTTTTAAACAAAGGGTTTTTTTAGCGAGTGGCTTAAGGTTTGCTGACTTTTGAGCTGGTAAAGTGTCCCTGTGGCATCACTTGAGAGTGACTATTGATGTAATTAAAATGAGACACCTGTAATTAAAGTGAGACACCTGTTTAAGGCAGAGCTGCACTCAGTTGAGTCAAGAAATAAAAATTAGGCCCTGACTGTGCAGATGTTTGAGTGTGAGGTTAAGCATACCTGTATTGTCAAGTAATTCTTGTAAGACCACTTGAGTGATTGGTTAGTGTAGGCTAAGTGCCAGTAGAACAGTGTTTGCAATTCTGGGGACCACTTTTATTTGGTTCATATATTAATGAATTAATTGAGTTCTGATCTCCAGTGTGTCTGCATTTGTCCAGTTGCTTATGGAGACTCTGACAGTTGGGGTTGGATCCTAAGCACACACCTGGAACTAGAAAGACTGCGATAACCTAAACTCCTTCCTGGTGAATATTTCAGATCGTTTATATACACAGACATATTGAAAAGTTGACTTTGATTGCTTTCCATAAAGTGCAAAATGAGGGAGAGGATCCCAGCACGAATATACACCCACTTCCAGTATTTTTCCTGAGAGTGGTTGTTGTTTCAAACCTCCATGTGGTTACAAAAACAAACTTCAGTGCTACGACTCCTCAAATCTGCATTATAAAATAAAATGGAACACACACTCCCCATGGTAAAATATTGTTTGCTAATGTGTTCCAAAAACTATGCTAGGCAAAAGGCAATAAAAGTATCTTTTAAAAGAAAAAAGTTGGATATAAAACCTAGCAGATGTGTTTTTCTGTTCTAGTGAAGAGAAACACCTACTTATTGGAATGAACGGGAGACTCAGAAGTGGATCTGATGGATACAATGTTTTCTCTCTTTTGGGAAAGATGAGGTGGAGAAGAAGTTATTAAATGTTTACTTACGCATTTGTAAGTTTGAAAGCATTCCTTTGTTCGCTGCTTATAAATGTGCTGGGTGGAATCTCTGCAACTGGCAGTTTGTGAGGGCTGATGAGTGTGCAGAGCTGCCTCCAGTAAATAGTGCCTTTATGGTGCCAGAGGGAAGGGGAGAGAAAGAGGCAGAGACCAGGTAGGGCTCACAGTTTTGCAGCTATGAGCCCATGTTTCTGCTTATTTACTGATGGCGTGGGAGGGCAGTGATGAGGATCTGTTGTTTTATACTTGGGCGTTCAACTTTATCCAGCAATCAAATGGGGAGCTCTCTTCTGAGAGATGTGTTGATGATATAAAACCAGGTTTCAAATAAACATGACTGAGAGCACTGCAGCACTTCAGACCTTGTTATGCAGTTTTCACAGCTAAGAGCTCAAGTTGCTTTCAGGATTTAGTTGCACCCACCTGAAATGTTTTAAACCTCCCCTGTTAAAAATGTGCTAAGAAGTTTTTTTTTTTTCCTTATGTATGTTTTTATTTTAGTTAAATCAAGAGTCTTGTAAATCCAGAGTAGTCCTGTATCAGTTGGAGCAGTTTTCCAGTCCAGTTCTTCACACAGTGCTCTGACTGCCCTCCTCACACTCCTCATTCCACAGCTCAGCACTCAGCCTGCTCCTGTTTTTTGTAGCCACGTTTCTGTCACAGGCTACCCCATGCAAGAGGATATTTTGTTTATGCTGATGTTTGGCTCTTGAAATTTATTTCTGGGGACTTCTTTTTGTGTTGAACACCGTTATTATATTGCCAAAACTGCAGCTGATGTGTGCTTGAACACTCATGACTCAGAACCTGAAGCTCTTAGCAGCTTGAAACGATTCTAAAAGGCATATTTATTTTTCTGATACAGGTGTACTGGAAAAATGAACCTTCCGGTGAGATTAGTGGAAAAAGATGGAAATATTAGTTGTCTTTCTCCATTCTGACACTGATAATTTTAACCACAATTTGTTCACTTGAGACACTTGAGGGCTGGTGAATTCTCACAAATGAATAGGAACAGGAGTTAAATGTTTCCTTCGAAGTGTCATCTTTAGGTTTAGTTTGATTTTTTTTTTTTTTTCCCTGACATTCTCCCCTTAAACTTGAGAGGAAAAAATAGTAGTTTAAGGTTTTGCTTTTAAATGGATTAAATATAATCTTCTATCCATCTTTCTTCCTGATGGAAGTTGCTGAGATGTGCCGAGGAGTGAAAGTTGACTCCGGTGTATGAAACGACGCTGTTAAAAACCTGCTAACAAAGACGAGCATTTCTCTTTACCACGTCAGATCTGCCTCACCTGTCATTTTGACCCCGGCATGTGGAAACGAGTGCGGCAGTCTGGAGGGGAATCGCTCTTCCTCCAGAAGGAAATGATCAGCACTCACCGAACCAGTTGCGTTTCCAACACCTCCCCCCCACCCTCGCCTTTTCTTTTTTGGTCCGAGGAAGAAAATCGCTCGAAGCGATTCGCAGAATGAAACTCGCGGGGCGGAAAGTTGTGGGGATTCGGGGGCGGCCGAGAGGGACCCCCGAGCCCGGGGGATGCGAGGTTGCCCGGCCCGAAGCCCTTCCCCTTCCTCCGCCGGAGAACCGCGGAGTTGGAGCCGCTCCCGGCTCCTCTTGTCTCCGGCGCCCCTTCCCAAACCTTCGGCTCCCGTTTGTGTCTGTAATTGTATTTGCGGCACGGCGGATGCGCTGCTGGAGGCTCCCCTCGCTTTACCGGCCTCTGAAAGGTTGTTTTGGGGGTTCTTTTCCCCTCATCCCTCCCGGAGTTCTGCGGTGCCGTCTACCTGCCGGTGGATCCGACTCCCCGAGCCACACCGCGGTAATCTCTAAAGTGCAAATCCAGATTTATCGGCGGTCGCACTGGTATAAACTCTGCTTTTTTCTGAGTGAATTTGCATCAGAAGAGTCTGGGCGATGGGCTTTTCGCTCTGTTTAAAAACAATTTGGGCTTGAAATGGGGATTCTAGAGCAGGAGTCTATAATTTCAGAAGTATTCAAGGACTTGTGTCCTTTTGCAGCATATCTTAAAGGTGAGAAACGTGGTTGCGGGAGCACATTCTACCCCGAAAGAGCTTCCCCTGCCTGGAGCGGTGCAGCTCCCCCGCCGCTCCCCAAGCCACCCGCGGTCATGGGGTGGGGGCACCCCCCAGCCGCAGTGCCCCGCGGGGACAGGAGGGGATGACGCTCCCTGCATCTGTGCCTCGAGTGCCAAATTCTGGTGGCAGCTGTTTGGGGCGAAGGGAGCGCATTCCCCCTGACCTGCGGCGCTGCCCTCTGACCCGCCACGAATCCCCAAAAGCGGGGGTCCCCCGGGGCCACGGCACACGAGTCCCCTTTGTTCCCGGCGCTGGCGCGGGGCTGGAGCCACCGGGCTGGGGCTGGGAGAGTGGCCGGGTTGGACACGACCTTGCGGGGATAGGCTCGGCTTTATCTCCAGGAGAGATGGGCTCGGGTTATTAGGAAGCTTTCTCTCCTTGTGAACGCATCGGCCAAGGTTGCAGCGAGAGGGAATTCCGCCCCCTCCCCTTCCGCCCCTGCCCCGGGTTTAGGAATTAAACGTAAGAATGGTCAGAGTGGCATTGCCAGGAATGATCTTAGTACAAAGAGGGGGCTTTTAATCGAGGAGGTGTACCCACGCCTTTTGTGAAATGGTAGAAAACCCCACCATAATATGCCTCACCATCGCCTCTATATTTATCTTGTATGTTCTGGTTTCTCACTTTTAAAATTAGTATTATTTTTTAAATATCTTACCCTTTTTGTTTGGTTAGCGCTTTTTAATACAGAGAAAATGCATCCCAGAGATGCTAAGATCATATCTTGAAAGATTGGCCTCCACCCTATAGCTCCGTGCTGTTGCTTTTCTCTAACGTTAAGATAACGCCAACCTCGCCTTTTGCTAACCTGGCAAAATCACTTCCTGCATATTTATCAATTTGGGGAGGTGGGTTAGCATGGCAAATTTCCTTGAACAAAGATTGGGTGAGATGTATTAGTTCATCCAATACCATGTCTGTCACTTATGTAGACAGAATAAATCTGAGTCCCGGCTTTGCCCTCAGTCGTGCCTGAATTGAGGATACATTTTAATGAAAGTTTTATGGGAAGATTTTAATTTGAGATTCTTTTTGGAGAGCACTGCATGAAACGCCGTGAAAATAATCTAGTGTTTAATACGTGGCATTTTGAATCACGGCTGAAGGAGATCGGAGTTATTCTGAAATGGAAATTATAGTTCTATCCCGTTAAAAAACAAAACCCAAAAAACAACAACAAATAAAGCAGGTTAAAGAGGGGAGCTGCACATAATGAGTCAAGGAAATCCTTGCGCTGTCCCTTTAACTACCGAACATCTGATTCCCTCATCTGGCAGATGGTCTCTGAGCACAGATTTGCATTCATTGTCTTGAAATCTGTTTTCTCGTTGGTGTTATATAGATTTCAGAGGCAGATCTATACAGGGATCAGCATACAAAAGGGTCAGGAGGAAAATATCGCCAAGGCAGAGCAGTTTAAAAAAATAAACTGAAATAAATGCAGACGAAGTACGGTCCCGGGTCACCGCGGGCCGGGCTGGGAAGAGCTCCGGTTTCCTTTAATGGGAAATGTTGCCTACGTGGGATGTTATAAAAAGTTTTAAGGTGAGACCCGACAGCTCTCAGGGTGTAACTTTGGGGTCTGTTGGGTGCCTGGCAGTCTCGGGCTGGCTCTTGCCCTGCAGGCAGCCTCTGCCTACACCCTCCCCCAGACTCATTTCTCTCCCTTTGAGCAGTTTTTCATTTTAAATCCCGCGCCTGAGAGCGGAGCTGCCACTACCCGTGCGGCGGCTTTGGCAGCGCGGTCAGACGGACAGAGATCGCTGCTCCCGGCACAGTTTGGGTGTTCTGGGGCAGAACGGGTCGGGCTGAGGCTGCCGGGGACATCACGATGAACCCGCGGGTCCCGGGCCCGGCTGCGGCTGTCCCGGGACGGGAGCGCTCCTTCCGCTCCGGCCCCGCGGTTTCGGCGCTCTCTGCGCGGTCTGGAGCAGCACCGCTCGATGTGAACCTGCCGGGCCCTGGCCATAACCCATCGCGATAAACCATTACGATAAACCCGCTGTTCCCCTGCCCGAGCTTCGGCTGCCACGAGGCGGGATTCGGGCGCGCTCCTTCCAGCCCAGTCCCGCAGCTTTGGCACAGTTTATGCGTTCTGGGGCAGCGCCGTTTGGTGTGGGGCTGCCGAGCTATTACGATGAACCCATCACGACAAACTCGCGGTTCCCCTCCCCGTGCTCCGGCTGTCCCAGGGTGGGCTGCGGGCGCGCTGCTTCGACCCCGGTCCCGCTGCTTTAGCACAATTTGTGCGGTCTGGGGCAGCACCGCTCGGTGTGGGGCTGCGGGGCTCTGACCATAACCCATCCTCACAACCCGATCGCGACATGCCCATCGCGACA
>VZTN01016940.1:272751-364062 GCA_013400515.1 Erpornis zantholeuca | reverse complement strand
CGCCCCGCGCGCCGCCCGCCCGCGCCCTGTAACCCATTCATGGCGCCGCGCGGGAAGGGCCGGCGCTGCCCGCGCGGGGTGGGACCGGCCGCTCCTTAGCTCCATTTCTTCCTTTCTTTTGCCATTTACCCCACGTCTGGTTTGTTTTTTTTTTTTTTTCCTTTCTTCCTTCCTTCCTACCTTCCTTCCTTCTTCCTGGATTAGGCAGCAATCAATCCTCCTCCCCGTTGTCTGCTTGAGGAACAGGTGATCCTCGTTAGCGGCGATCGGTTTCTGGATGCGGCTCCCTCGCCTGCGTGTGAAAGATGATGATACCAGGCAAGACTGAATCAGCGTAACTTTTACTTGGCAAGAGGAAAAACTTTCTTCCCCTTCTGAAGGCGTTAAAAACACGTAGCGTTAAAAAGCAGAAGAAGTTGGTTTTAAAGCTGAACTTCACTTTCCTGGGATTTGTGTGTGTCAGATTCAAAAGCGGCATCGTTTTGTTTTTCTTTTTTTTTTTTCCTTCTCCCTTATCTCCCAAAAGGAAACGGTTGCTAGTTGGAATAGACTTTTTAAATGTTTGGGATTCAAGATACCTTAGGAAGAGGACCAATTCTGAAAGATAAATCTCTAGGTTCTGAGATGGATTCCGTCAGGTCCTGGGTCAGAAACGTTGGGGTTGTGGATGCAAACGTAGCAGCACAAAGGTAACCGTGACTATTTCTCTCCCACTTTCCCCCTGCTTGTTATTTTTCTCTTTAAGCAAAGCAAACCTTTTCTTTATTCCCTGTTGTTTGCATTTGATATTAAATTAATTTTTTTTTTCTTCTCTGTCCCCCTCCTGGTCTCCTCCAGTCAGCGAAAGGTGAAGGCGGGAGTTAGAGCTAGGCAGCAGTACTCCAAAACCGGAGAGCATCAGGAGTCCTAAAACCCAGTGCGGGGCTCAGATGACAGCGAGAAGGGATCATCCTTTCATTTTCTGCCCCAGGAAGATGTGTGGGGCGCTGGGTTGGTTGTTCCCAGCGATCCAGGGTACTCCTCCCTGCTTGCTGGGCCAGACAGCCGAACAGAAGGGGACCAAGTTAGAATTAACTGAAATGTAGAAGTCAAACCTCGGCCTCCTTGCCCATCTTGTTTTGCTTAATCCACCCTGGGCATTGCCGAAATCTTCACCTGTGGGTTCAGAGCAGCGTCCGAGGGATCAGGGGAGGGCACAGGCACAGCGGAGCCCCGTGGGCGTCCAGCGCCCTCCCGCCTGGAGCACCTGCCTGGGCGTCCGAGAGGTCTCTGCTGAGCCGAAATGCCACTGAACACCCCGAAACTGGGGCTTGGCTGTTTGCTTTCCACTTCTTTGGGCGAGTTATCTCTCTTTATGTCCCCCTTTTATTTTCTCTTCCCAACCAAGTCGGCATAGGACAGTTATCCCAGTCTCTTCCCATTAGGGGTAAGACGATGAAAACCCTTTTTTTTTTTTTTTTTTTGTCCTTGCTCTCTGGATAGTTTAAAAAAAAGTTAAAAAAAAAAAACAACAAACCAACAAAAAAACCAGGTAGCGGCGAGGAAGGCTAAATTGGGAACCGCGGGAAAAAGCCGGATTTTATTTAGTATTAGAGACAAGGTGAAGGGCATGAAACAGCAGAGGGGACTTCAGATGAAACAGGGACGTTTTAGAAATAGTACATCCATGCCCCCACCCACGGCCTGATCTGGCAGCAAGGTTTTCCAAGCGCTATGGGAGGAGTTATCAGAGTTTTATGAATGCCGATAGAGCGTTTAATAAATACGGTTGAGGGGGAAGAGGTTTATCCTTGAGGAAACCGAAAGTAAAAGGAAACTGTTCCTGACAAGGCTCCAATTCACGGGAGCGGTGGAGGTGCAGCCGCGTTATTGCTGCCCGCTGGCATCGCCAGGTTTTTCTCCTAGATGTTCCTGCAAACCAGTAAATCCCAATTTTTACACGCAGAACGAGAGGAAGCCCCAAGCTAGGTGCAGTTGTGGCGGATGTGGTGAGTTCACACCGTACCTCTTTGGCAGGGAAAACGCAGGGAAACATCTGTAGCTCTCCGAAAGAGTGAAATACTTTTGTCAGTGCTGCGGAGCTATCCTGGGGACTAAAAACAAAAGCTGTCCAACTTCTAACTAGTCTGGCACATAGACTGAATCTGTCTATTAAGTAATTTGGAGGTGCTCATGTGCACCTACTTTCTCCGCAGTAGAAACTGTCTTTAGAGAGAGGGAACTAAGACTAATTTTACCAAGAATTAAAGCTGCAGTCAGGGATATTGTGGGTCAACAGAAGCATTTGAATCTTTCCAAGCCGGGAAACGCGTGGGAAACATCACAACCTTTGCTGCAGTCAGGCACAAGATTTTTGCAAGGGCTGGTTAACCCGAGTCTAAATTCTTACAGTTTAAATCGGAGATTCAGTTTGCAGAAATCATTTCAAATACGTCAGTGACTAAAGACAAACTTCGCTTGCCGAGGGAAGTGGTGCTCTGCTCGAAAATCGCTGTCCCTGCCCAAAACAGAGGTGTCCCCGAGTTGACAGCCTGCCCGTAGGAAAGATTTTTAGTGTCCCTTGTTTTCTGCTGCAGGAAAAGGGAGCGGGACCGGGATGTGCCCAGAGCACTTCCAGACCCTCTGACACGTTACAGCACTTCCCACCCTGCTGCATTCCAGCAAGGAGCGTGACAGGCAGGGAAATAAACGGAGGAAGGAAAACACACGCTGCCTTTAGCACTAACCCCTCTCTGTAAATCAGCGCTGTCCTCGGGGCACGCAGGGAGCGGGGCACCCCGAAATTCGGGTTCCAGTTCAACCCCGAGCCCGCATCACCCCGTCCCGGCCGGCTGCAGCCCGGCGGTGACAAGGGAGAGTCCGAACGTGCTGAGCCTTTTCTGTTGCTGTTTTGCCGTTACTGCTGCACAACCTGGTAATGTCTTTGTCTCTCCCCCCTCACCCCATCCCTTGTGTTTCCTCCACAGCGGAGTAGCTTTGTCCAGAGCCCACTTTGAAAAGCAGCCACCCTCCAACTTGAGGAAATCCAATTTCTTTCACTTTGTTCTGGCTCTCTACGACAGACAGGGGCAGCCTGTGGAAATAGAGAGGACAGCTTTTGTGGACTTTGTAGAAAATGATAAAGTAAGCTCGTTACCTTTCTTCTTCCTCTTTTCCTGTCTAATTTTTAATCTTCTCCCTCCCGTTGAGCTGCCAACTTCTAATACCTGTTGTCCCTAATAAAATACAACCAGGGTTTGGTCAGGGTTCAGGTGCTGTGGTAGAGCTGCAGCCCTGTGTGTGCTACTGTAGTTAAAAAGGGTTGGAAGCCTCTGCTCTGCATCAGGAATTCCATTCACCCACTAAAAATAAAATAAATAAAATTCATGGGGGACAGATACAATCTTTTTTTTGTATCTACCACATCTGCCAGGTTTTATTGGTACCTGAACAGAAGCAGAATCTGACCTGTAATATGTCAGATTATTTGTCGAGGCTAAGGCTCCAAAGTCAATGCAGGACTTGAAAAGCATTTGCTTTTGGATTTTAATTCCGTGTCTAGACCACTTTGCATTTTTTAAATTATTTTCTTAGTCATGAACAAGATTTTTTAAATCATCTTATAGGAAATTACATTTTAAAAAATGTGTAAGAAACATCTCTGTAACACAACCTTCAGGAAACAAATATCAGTATTGACTCAAAACAACACTATTGCAAAGCAATGGTCACAGTAAAATCAAAAGGCACCTCGCCCCCACCAATCTGCTTGACATTAACTGATTTAAAATGCACAAATTCTTCTCAAGGTATTGCCTCGAAAAAGTCGAGAGCATAATAGCAAATAAGAGAGGGAAAGAAGTTCTTGAACTCCTACAGGAAAAGATGTCAGCAGTATTTTGTACTTTGTCCTGGGTCACTCGGAAGGTTAATACATCCCAATCAGTGGATTCACCTCTTAGAATTTTAATGAACTTTGTTGTCACTTCCATCATGATTATCAGCTCTTGCATTTTAAATGTGCCAAGTGTAAGTTCTGGAAGGATTTTTTTTCCTCTTTTTTAAAATTCTCTTTCAGGAGCAAGGCAATGAGAAGACGAACAATGGCACACACTACAAACTCCAGCTCCTCTACAGCAACGGTGAGTGCCCTTCTCTGGCACCTTCTGGGGGCTATGCAGCAAGGCAGGGTCTGGCTGTAGGTGCTGTGATTTCCAAAATGCACTGAAATTCCCTTGCATGAGGCCCCTTCAGTGCAGGGATGGGCCCTGGAGTTTACCTGGGCTTGGGAAACAGAACTACCTGGGATGCTGAGGGTGTCTAATAAGGCACTAAATGGGTTTGTTCTGATGCTTTTAGGGCCAGATGTCTGTAGAACATTATTTATCCCTGTTCTCCCTCGCTCTAGGTGTCAGGACTGAACAGGATCTCTATGTGAGGCTCATTGATTCCGTCACCAAGCAGGTGAGCAGGGCTGATCTGTGCCATGCTGTCCTGTCCCTCCTCATCCTTCCTGTTTTCACATTTCCCTGAATGTTTTTCCTACTCTGGTTCACTTTGCCCTCTTGCTCTGCTGTATTGCAGACCTATTTTGGAGGGTAATTGAAAATTGTCTCTTAAGTCTCTTTTTTTCCCTCTGTGGACTGTAGGTTTTTATCTACTTTGTAGCAATATTTATGTAAAGCTGTTTTCCCTGCACATAAAGGGGAATGTGTTTATTTGCAGGCGACACTGAGCAGTGGTGAAAACCCTTCCCCTTATCTGAATATTCTAAGGAATAAACAACCTCTGATACTCCTGGCTTACCCCTTTTCTTAATTTTTTTTAGCCTATAACTTACGAAGGCCAGAACAAGAACCCCGAGATGTGCAGAGTGTTGCTCACCCACGAAGTCATGTGCAGGTAAGATGACTTTATTAACACATCATTTGTGAGCTGTGCTTCCCTAGATGCTGGAAGAGTCTTTCTGAGTAAGATTTAGGTAGGGAGAGTTTGATTTTTGGCTTTTGTTTATTTTCTTGTTGACTCAGAGAGGGTCTTTGTGGAGGAAGACTTCCTTTTTACACATGGGTAATGCTTGCTTGGGTTCAAAACAGATATTTGGGTGGGGGGGTCCTATTTTTTTGCTATTCATTTTTCCTGCAGGAGATTCAGCAGCCACAGCTGCACTACTTTTGTTTAAAGTAGGCCTTTGCATGCATTGTTTAAATCAAGACTTTTATATGCTTATTGCTTATAAAATTTCTGCTCACCTTATTAGAATGAGCAGTTTAACTTATATGTTTTTACCTGGAAACTACAAGATATTCTTCATGTAATTTCCTTTGGTGAAATATATTAATTTTCCTAATTATAGCGGCATCATTAAAGTTCTTTAATTTTGGCCAGTTCTCCCCCAAAAGCGAAACCCCTCAAACCCTTCTTTTCTATACATGTGAACAATATTTAGAGGCTTTCTACTTTTTAATTAAAACAACAACAAAAAAAAAGACACTATTTTTAGCACTGAAATGTATAAATTAGAGGGTGAAATGACTTGAGGATGTTTTTAATAACTTTTGTATAAGTCTGAACTTACATGTACCTTATGTATGTACGTTGTGCTTCCATGGTAACTTATTACTTTTCCTGTTCTCTGGTAATTAAATTTTTTTTCAATGCATATAATAATGCAAACAGTCAATGTTCTTATATTAAAATGTGCTAAAATGTGCATAGAACGTTCCTTCATTAAACAAGAGGCAAAACCCACTCATGACCTTTATTAAACACAGTTTGTGATTTATTGTATCAGTGGGAGAGGGTTAAGCTGTTGGGCTCAACGTTTCTACTTTTAATGTTGCAGTTTGCTACTTGATTGTTGGATTTTTTTTATTAAAGTAGCCTGAAAGTTAATGTAGCTGTGAGAGAAGCTTATTTGGACAGAATTTTTATCAAGGGGAAGTCTTACTTTCGATACTTAATTATGTCAACGATTCCATTACTTTTTAATATAATATCAATCAGGTATTCATTATGAAAAAAGTGTATTGTTTCTCTGTTGTGCTTAGCTCTCATTAATTTAGTAAATGAGCTTTAGAGCAATAATTCCATATTTATGCCCAAACACAATGTATATCACATATGAGTGGTGCATCGGGTGGGCTTTACAAGGACCTGGCCACGTAGTGGCAAAGATTGAAGGTGTGTAAGTGACTTTCTGGCACACCTAGAACTCACATATATAATTTTATATATACATATATATGTGTGTATGCATCCATGTTGTTGAAAGGTTTCGCTATAACCAAGTGAAAATTAGAGAAGAAAAATCTGATTTCTTGTGCAGCTGGGTTGCAGTTTGTGACAATGTAACAGCAGTGAGACCATTCCTTGTCTCTGCTCTCCCTGCACAGAGCTCAGCTCTGGTTTGGAAGTTCAAGTATTTCAGCACCTGCTCATCCAAATGGACTAGTTTGATTTAAAATTAATTTGGGCTTTCCCCCTGCTTCCTCTCCCTGCCTTTATGGTATCAAATGCTCTGCTCAGCTTTGATATTCCTGAGCTCCAGTGATGCCTGGAAACCTCCTCCGTGCTTGATTTAAGGTAGTGTTGTACAAATCTAAGCCATTCTGATTATTCTCAGCTCTGCTGCTTGATAGATTAACCAAGGAAGAATTACAACTCAGGGACGTCCTTCCCATGTAAAACACAGATTAGTGAAGGGAATCAAAAGCTCTGCGTAACCTAATGAAGACATTTGATTTTAAATGTCGTGTTTTCCTGAAGTATCTCCAAGCAGAATGCTGTGTATTCTGAAGAAGCATTACACACATCACTTTGAATAATGCCAGGGGAATGGCTCCAACTCTAGTTAAACTTGACATTTTATTTTATTTCTTTTAAGTACAATAATCAAATCTTCCTCATTGTGTGCTGCTTAAGTGGCAGCATCAATTTTTAAAGCCCCTAGTTTAGTTTGCATTAGGAACAGTATATAAAATTTTAATGCACTGTACCCACTCTGCTGTCGAAATTGATGCCTACTGCTTTTGAAAAGGAAAACAAGAAGGGTCTGTCTGTCTTTCTGCTCCTCTTCCAATCCTCCCTAGTTGAAGGTAGGGTTTTTTGGGGGGGATTTTTCCCTACATAACCACACATGGAGATTATTTTGCTGTGTGTAGACGAGTGCCTCCGAAAGTGCCCATCTCTCCCTCAGACAGTGACAGATGCCTGCTTAGCAGGAAACTTGTCTAAATATTGATACGGCTGCACCAATCTGTCATAGCCATTGAAAGTTCAGCTCTCAATAATTAGTGCTTTCAACGCTTCCAGTGTGAGGCACGATTTATTCATTTCCAATCTGATTTTTTTTTTTTTTTTCCATTTGGATTCTTGTGGCCTAATAGCAACAGTTCCTATTAGGTGGGTTTGTGTGCAATAACACAACCCTGAGGGCTGGAAAGGTAAAAACCCTCATCTCCTGGAATAACTTTTTTTCCCTCCCCATCTTCTTCCCTTTCTTCCAATTATCAGCTAAGAGGAAACTCGTTGTTATGCTGCTGCCAGCAACCCCCTACGCCCTCAATGCTCAGAGGGTTAAAAGGTATTATAATTCAAACAGAAGTAGTCTCAGGGTCTACAGCTGGCTAATAACAGAGTTGTATTGAGTGGAGCGAGCCCCACAGCTGTGACTTTCGCCACAAGGCTCAGACTAGACGGGAGCTCTAATCAGCTGGGCCAGGCGGCCACTGGGGCCCGTGTCTTTATCGGCCAGATGGTGTGAATTTAGACACTTTTGTTATGCAATTGCAGGGAGGAGTTGGGCAGAAGAAAACAAAACAAAGGCCACCATGCTGTGAGCTTATTTGAGTTTGAAATTAGAGACAGATTTTTTTTTTTTTATTTTTTTATTTTGGTGTTGGGGTGAGGGGAGGGAAGTTGAGGGGTGAATTTTAAAACCATTTTAGTCAAGTGCGAGGAGGGGAAAGGATGGAAGTTTGGATTTGGTGCATGAGGCTTCTGGGGTGCTTGGTTTGTAGGGCTGGGGTTGTTTTGGGAACTTTCTGGGTTTGGTTTTAGGTTTTTCTGGACCATTCTTAACATAAACAATCATTTTCCCCAAGTAGATCTAATTAGATGGGAAAGTATAATAACAAAAGACGTAGAAAATCATCTTAAGACTTGATATTCTTGTCTTAAGCAAATGAGCCTCTCTAAAGGTGTGTTTCCAGCCCAACATTGTAGCAGAAATGGAAATATTGGTGAAGTCATGCCAATAATTTGCTTGAAGAGAATATTGAAGGCTTGATCCTGGACCACCAGAGTTTGGGGGTTTTGGCTTGGAGTGAAAATGGAACCAGAGAGCAGCACTTGTGAAACCAACCCAGTGGAAATATTACTGCTTGGATATGGGGTGAAATCCTTGGAAATGGGGATTTTAAGACTTAAGAGGTATTTTTGCTAAACTGTTGGGCTGAAACATTCTCAGTCCTACTCCTGTTTGTGTGCAAACAAGTCCTTCACTGGAAGTGGCTCTTCTCCCTCATCAAGATTTTTTTTCATGTAGTTTGGCTCAGAAAGTACCATGGTCAAAGGGGAAAAAGTCTATCACTAACGAAGATCTGTTCCCCAAGTGAGATGGGAATGTAGATATCAGTAAAATATTTGGAGAACTTTAGCTACAAGTCACAGTTTTAGAGGCAAAATATCTGAATATTACAAATACAAAGTTCAGAACTGCAGTAATTGTGGAAATAGAGATAAAACAAGATGCACTTGTTTCTGAACCCAGCCATGTTGTGCTCATTCTCACAGATTTCATCCTAAAACACTCTGCCAACAAATGGAACCATCCCTGGAATCACTACAGAAATATTTTTAGAACTGGGTTCCTTTTTTTGCTTTATTATAGTAGCCTGTAAAGCAGCAGAGATTTTATTTCCAATGTTATTTTCTGTGTGTTGCTATATTGGATATGTTGAAGTACATCCCAAATTTATGTTCCTTCTAAGAGGATTTTCTGCTTTTTTTTGGGGGGGTTATTATAATTTTCTCCTTTAGAAAACATCTCCCATCTTGGTTTCTGGTATAAAACCACTCCATTCTTTCTAAACACTGATTAGGCAGTGAAATCCTTAAAAGATGCACTTAAAATAAAGTTGGGAGAAGGAGGGAGGGTGAAGTTCTGTGCTGGTGTGAATTACCAGAGCTGCACTGAAGTCGATGGAGCCATGACAATTTACAGCAGCTACAGGGGCTGCCCCAGGGATTTTTAAATATTTAGTGTATCCTTTTATTTTAAAAGGAGCAGCATCGATGAATAAGTGCAGGTTTGAGGCAAGGGGAATGTAGGAATGTTGAAACGCTTGGAGCTGCTTTTCAAACAGATCTGATCCTTCCAGCTCATGTGGCTGAGCAATCCCAGCCCCAGAGCAGAAACTTCCTGGAAAGTGGAGGAAATGTTGGGATTTTTCATAGTTGAAAGAGGGATTTTTGTCTAAATGCTCATTTATAATTGAATATTAGGCATATCAAGGAAAAAATCCCCACTTCAGTATTTTATACTGCCTTCAGTGAATTCAGGCATTTTATTTATTTCTTATTTTAATATTTATTTATTTAATTAATTAATTCTGCTTGGAATTGCTCCAGTTGGGAAATTCTGGGATTCAGAATGCTTGAGAATTTTGCAAATGTATTCAGCACCCCTACACAAAAATCCACCAAACTTTCTCCATCCCATGTGTGTAAATTTGAACAGAAACCTCTGCAGAATGTGGAAAACATCTTCTGGAAAGGCATTTGTGTGATCAGAACCTGATCTGGTGACTTTTGATGGATGTGGGACTTTTGATAGAGACTTTTTAAAGTTTGGGGTGGCTCCATCCTCCTCATGCCATGTTGGCTTTGGCTGGACCAAAAAACATGAGCATGAAATAATCTTAAATCTCTGGTGCTCCAGGTTATTACAAGTGAGGATTTCATAGCAAGGACTGTTTTTATAGTCTATTAAACTTCTGATNTTCAAACCATTAGGTTGCTTATAGTTGGTTCTAACACCTTTTGATAGACTTTTAACCCATTTGGTCCTGCCTGTAGTGACATTATGACATCTGTTAATCACTTATCAGACCTTTATAAATATCACCTCAGTCTCAAGTGTGACCATATTGCTGTTCATTTTTGGCTGGGTAATTCAGAATGGATTACAGGGAGCCAGGTGCAAAACTCCGGCTGGAACCAGCCAGGACTTGGGCACCCAATTCCCTTAATTTTCCTTGCTGGAAAGCAGAATTTTTCCCCTTCCAGGCATATATGGAGTGCTGAAGCTTTTCTGACAGACTTGGAGCTGGTTCTTTGCTCTCAACTGTTTCAGTGGTTCATTAAATTTGGTTTTCTTTCCCTCTCCAGTCGGTGCTGTGAGAAGAAAAGTTGTGGCAACAGAAATGAGACTCCATCTGACCCTGTGATCATTGACAGGTAGGACATGAATCCTCATTTTCCTGCAAAAGCATCCCAAAATTGTTCTATTTCACTTTGAATCATCTGAGGTTGTTTCTCGCTGGTTCTCTCTCGGTGTCTGCCATTTGGGGACCTTGACAAAATTGATGCTTACTTTTTAAATGAAGTTCTGTTTTTATTGTGAAATAATACCCTGTGCGTGCATCTGGAACATTCTCTCCTCACCAGGGATAGGATCCAACTGGATTACTGAGACAGATAAAGTTTTGAGCAACCTGGCAGCTTCAGTAACGTTCTTTAACAAAAGAACAATATTTTTGTATAAATGTGGGGAGAAAGGGAGGGGTAAAAAGACAAAAATGCAACATTAAATCTGTCAGTTTGGGGACTGTGAGCAANCTCCAGGTTATTACAAGTGAGGATTTCATAGCAAGGACTGTTTTTATAGTCTATTAAACTTCTGATACTCAGCTCTGTGTGTGTGAGGAACATCACCCATGTCAGTGATTGTATCAATGGAAATAAATTAATGAACTGCCTCTTTATTTTAAAATTTTTATTATTGTTATTTGTTATTAATATTATTATTAAATGTGTATAAATTAATACTTAATATTAAAGGTATTTCACTGAGAGAATTGCAAAGAGATGGCAAAAGCCAACCTGAAAAACATCTTTTCAGATCCTTTGTAGGATCNACATCTGTTAATCACTTATCAGACCTTTATAAATATCACCTCAGTCTCAAGTGTGACCATATTGCTGTTCATTTTTGGCTGGGTAATTCAGAATGGATTACAGGGAGCCAGGTGCAAAACTCCAGCTGGAACCAGCCAGGACTTGGGCACCCAATTCCCTTAATTTTCCTTGCTGGAAAGCAGAATTTTTCCCCTTCCAGGCATATATGGAGTGCTGAAGCTTTTCTGACAGACTTGGAGCTGGTTCTTTGCTCTCAATGGTCTCAGTGGTTCATTAAATTTGGTTTTCTTTCCCTCTCCAGTCGGTGCTGTGAGAAGAAAAGTTGTGGCAACAGAAATGAGACTCCATCTGACCCTGTGATCATTGACAGGTAGGACATGAATCCTCATTTTCCTGCAAAAGCATCCCAAAATTGTTCTATTTCACTTTGAATCATCTGAGGTTGTTTCTCGCTGGTTCTCTCTCGGTGTCTGCCATTTGGGGACCTTGACAAAATTGATGCTTACTTTTTAAATGAAGTTCTGTTTTTATTGTGAAATAATACCCTGTGCGTGCATCTGGAACATTCTCTCCTCACCAGGGATAGGATCCAACTGGATTACTGAGACAGATAAAGTTTTGAGCAACCTGGCAGCTTCAGTAACGTTCTTTAACAAAAGAACAATATTTTTGTATAAATGTGGGGAGAAAGGGAGGGGTAAAAAGACAAAAATGCAACATTAAATCTGTCAGTTTGGGGACTGTGAGCAATTTTATGTAGAACAGCTTCATGTATTACTCAGTTCTAGCTCCAGGTTTAAGATCTTTTGCCAGTTTTTAGGCCAATAACATAAATGGGGAGAGCAGGAGCAGCACTTTGTTAAACCATGAAGTGGCACCACAAAAATTGTGTGTGTTTGGGGGAGCTTAGAAAACTTCCTTGTGGAAGTCACTGGACAGGTTTTAAATCTGGAGTTCAGCAGACTCAGACAGGGAAAGAGGCAGAGCTGCTTCAGAAAGGAGCACACATCTGAGGGCTCCAGAAGGGGAGCAGTAAATAAGGCAAAGCTGGGAAGAGAATGTTTTCCCCTGGATTATTCTGTAGTAACTGCTAAAGGGTTCCTTTTCCCTGAAGCAGCTGCTACAAGAGAGCTGATGCTGGAGTGGATTGATTTTAGAGTCAGTTTTTAAGTCTCTCTGTGTCTGGGCTGTTCTCTCTCCTTCCTAATAAGCTTTATTTGTCACAGTATTACTCCTGGACTTGTTTTGGCACCCAGAGCAGTAAAGCTGATTTGAATAAAGGTCTGCAATAATTTCCTTCATTTATTTTTTCATCACAGAGTTAATCCAAATAATTTTGGAACTTTGATGATGTGATGGGTTCTCCCTCTCCCTTTGCCCATGGTTTTCTCTTTTAATTCTGTGTTCACAAGTTGTGGTTGGGTCCAGAGCTGGAAGTTGCAGTGAAATGGGCTCTTTGGGGAGCAGAAGTCCTGGATGTGCCATCCTGACCTTTCCTGTGAAATTTTGAGCTTATTTTTGGCTGTATCAGTGGTTGGTATGAATCTGCATTTGGGAACTTTCCAGCCTGAAGTCTGAATTTTCTGGGAAGCAGCTTTGGATGGAAGGCCTTGCATTTGCCCCTGGATTGAAACCTTGACAGGGGCAGCTCCTACCACAGCTGAATTTGCAATCCTGAGCCAGCTGCCTATCCTCATGTGAAGTGAAGATTCTGATGCTTCCTGGGGGGCTTTGGGATCTGCTGATGTAAAATGAAATGGAAACTATGAGAAAGTAAAACTCTGTTCTTTCTAACAACTGTGTGTAAAATGTGCACCACAAGTCACCTGTTGTGCTCAGTGAGTTCCTGCCTTTCCTAATTTGCTCTAAGATATCTCCTAACTTCATCTTGACCTCTCCTAATTTGTTCTAAGACCAGAACTTTTTTTCTGCCTGTCCTGCTAACAGCAATAGCCATTCCCTTGGCAGGGAAGCATCCTCCAGACTCAGCCTGGCAGTTCCTTTTTATATGTTGGTTCTTCCCTTTCTCTGTGTGTGTGTCTCCATTCCAGGTGAGCTCTTGAGCTCAGTGAGGGTAGATGAGGCAAATAAATACGGGGTGCTGCTGCCTGATAAAGCTGCTCCTTTGGGTGTTAAAGGTACTCACTAAATCAGATTTGGGCCCCAGAGAGAAGAATTTATCCCAGCTCTGCCCTGCTGTCTGAAGGAGGCTTGGCTTAGTGAGCAGTGTGGCAAATAGAAGAAAACTGAAAGCGAAATATTTTTCTTTTTTCTATCAAAAAGGTGGTGCAGCATCGGGAGCTGGCAGTTATTTCTGCACAGTTATTTCTGTTCTGCGTCTCTACCCAGTGAATCAGGGCCTGAGCAGTGAGGGATAATCCTGTGCTACATCTCCACCAACACATGTAATGCAAATAAAATAACAGAGTTGTGCTGTGCCTGTCTGTGCACAGAGGAATCCCTGCCTTTCCTGTCCTCCTCACACACCTCCACAGCACCAAGGTACCACTGCTCAGGAGTTTATCTGCACACTCCACTCTCCCAAAATACACTCTGTGGGGTAATTTTTTATTGTCTTTCAAACAAGGAGAGTCTTGTGTGCCCTGGACTAGCTGGGCAGAAGTGCTTTGATTTATTTTGTATGGCTTCTTTAAAGGAAAATACCTCTGCTTAGGAACCTGGCAGCAGGTGGAATTTAATTTCTGAAGTGTACCTTGCAACCATGTGGGTCAATAAATATGGGGATATTTTCATCTCAGCAATGCCTTCACAGTGGGTTGCTGTTAATTTAAAATGAACTACAGGCTTTCTTTAAATAGTGATTGAAATGAAGGTGTTTTTCCCTGGTGTGAAATGGTCAGTAAATGTAAAGTCTGCCATGTACCAACACAGCTGTAACATTTTCCCATGTCTCTGGAGAAGGAAAAAAGAAAAAAAAAAGAATTGCAAAAACACCTTTTGTGTTATGCAGACTCGTGTCTAAGCAGTGTGGGCAAAGTGAAATAGAAATTCCTTGGGATAAAATTCCAGAATTTTTGAGGTTGGAAAGGCCCCAAAGGTCATTGAAATCAACCATAGCTCCATCATCAATACAGTGATTTCCCCTTTATTTGTTTCTCTCCCCACTTTTTTACCTGCTGGGTGCTGGAGGGAGACACAATTCATTGGTGTTCACCGAATCCTGGGGACTTCTATCCCTGTTTAAAAAGGAAGAAATCGTTCAGTGGGAAAAAAATGTCAGCCCTGTTGTTGTTGTTGGGCTTTTTCTTCTCCTTGAAAGAATTCCAAAAGTTCTGATGCTGAATAAAACATTTCTACAATGACCTTTGCTCTGGGGACTGGATTTAGATCCAGAGGCCCTTGCAGATATTTTTCCACTCCCTCTTGGAAATGAGAATGTTTTCATATGAAAGGGAACTTCTCCTCTGAAATTTAGTGTGTGCCCTCTCCTGATGGCAGAGAGCTGCAGGGTACATTAGAAAATTTGGAATTGGTTCCTGTGATGTTCTGAGCTGGAATTTGAGTGTAACTCTTGTCAGAATTTGATTTCAGAGCAATGCCTCTGATTTAACAAGGATGGCACAGCTCAGATCCTATGGTGCTGCTATTACAGGGGTCCAAAATTGGGAATTCCACTGAAGCACGGGGCTGGAAGGACCTGGGAATACATTTTTAATCCAGAAGCACTTGGATTCCAAGGTTTTGGACAACTCAAGCCATAATCAGTTCTCAAAATGTCACAGCAAGCTTTACCTTTGTGTGCACAACCAGAATTAGTCAGAGCTGAGTTGGTTCTGGTGCATTCCCATGGTGGATCCCAGCTCTGGTGGATTCATCCTGGATTTCTGCTTGCCTTTTGAAGTTGGTATCTGTGGAATTGGTTGGTTTAAGATACATTAAAAATGTAAATATTATTTTTTTTCCCCCTCTCTCATGGCTGAAGTGGTGGTTCTTGATGTTCCTGGTAGCTCCTTGAAATTGGAGAGTGAACTTTGTGTTTCCTTTATAGAAATCACAGGCAGGGATATGAGGTGGAGGGGCTGGGATGGAAGGGTGGCAGCTCGTTCCTTTGAAGATGGAACTTCCAACTGAAAACTATTTTGTCACACCTGTGTTAGAATTACTCAGTTCTCTGCCTTTCCCACCCTGCTTATGCAAATAAAAGGAAAGTTGGTGTTAGGATTCTGAGGTCGTGGAAGATGCGAGTTAGTTTAATTCATCACTTCACTGCAGATTTTCCCTCTCATTTCAGGCGAGTTGTGTAGTTTTGGATATAAATTCATCAAATGGCAATGATATTTTGATTTTTAAAAAATTTTCTTTGTGTTCCTTGAAGATTCAAGCTCTTTAGTGGAGGTTATTTTGTGTACTTGTTACTCTTAATGCTTTACTGAGTTTACTGAAGGTGTGATTTAATTGAAGCCTTTTAATTGAAGTGGTACAGGGGAGAATCAATGTGACTTTTTTAGTTGAAAATTTTGCTTTTTTGTTTTTTTACCTCCCCCCCACCCTTTTCTGATAAACAGAAGAAATTTACATGTAATTAAAATGAAACCTCTTAAACAGTCACAAGAAATTTCTATGTCATTCAAACAAAACATCTTAATTCAATTAAAAATGCATCACTGGGGTGGGACAGAATTTTTTGTTCCTGCAAGGGAAATTCATTGGAACAGCACAAAAACCTGGGAGCACAAGCCCTGTGCTGTTTCTAGCTGCTGCCTCCTCTGCTCTCTTTGGGCTCGTGGGATGAGACCTTTTAGCTCAGGTTCTCTCAGAATCTGAGATGTTGGGTCCAATTCCTTCTACTTTTAACCTAAACTCCTCCTAATTGTCCTGGGAAGAGTCTGGTGTGTGTTGCTAGCACATTTGATTAATTTATTCATTGTGATTGCTGCTGGGAAGGGAGGGGAGGGGATTGGAGTGGATTGTTGGGCTGGGGAGCAGTGCCCAGTGTCTGCAGCTGGGTGAGCACGCAGTGGCACCAGCCAAGCCCTGGGCACACTGCTCTGGGGAGGTGGTGAAGGGTGGCATCCATCAGTTGCCACATGCTGCAAAAGCAAAACTGAGGCATTTGTAGTTATGATTTAACGAAAAACCACATCAGCCCAAAGCCTGAGCACAGCTGGCAACTTGTCAGCCTCTCTGGGAAGGAGCAGAAGAGCCTGGATTACATCCCTGTGCCGTGGGGATCCATCCCTTCATGTGGAATTGGGGTGCAGGGATGGAGGTTTCCATCCCTGCTGGTTCCTGCCTTCTCTGCTGCAGGGACAGAGTGCTGAGCTCTCCCTGGTTGCCCCTGGCACGTCCCACAGGCACTAAAACTCACTTCAGGATTAATAGGGCTGGGCTTTATGTCTTCTCTCTGTGTGTGTCCCTCCCTCCCTGCTTCCCTCTCCCTAAAAAATGCAAAAGAACACAAAAGATGAATTTTCATTTTGAAGGATCTAACTTCAAATAAGTGCAGACTTCTGGCTGTTTCTTTTCCTTTTTTTCTTCTTTTTTTCTTTTTCTTTCTTCCTTTTCTCTTAATCTCAGCCATCTGAAAATGACTTTATCCCTTCCTCCAAAGGGAGGTCCCTTTTGGGGTGATCCCAAAACCCACTGGGCAATGCAAGCATATTTCCTCATGCTCAAAGGCAGAACAGCAAGACTGGAGAGGCCTGGATTAAATTCCCACTGACACACAGGGGTTGCCCTGCCACCCTAAGTGATGTGAGTCCGTGCCTCAGTTTCCCTGTTAATACAAAGCGTTAGCCACAACCTGGAAAGTGATTTCTGATCCCTGAACAGGAATTTTGGGGGTTTATTTTTCACATTCCTGCTTCCAGGCAGATTTAATCTGCATGGCAGGGTTTGATTGTTCCTGTTCTGCCCCGTTTTCTGTGGCCCTTGTGAGTCTGCCAAGGCAAAATAAATGTCTGGGATCTGTTGCTGCTGTGGGGTAAAACCAGGAGCTCTTCCCAGCTCCCTGTGTGCCCCAGTCTCTCTTCCAAGCCCCCAAAACCGACAATGATCTCTCCCCTTGTCCTAGGGAGTCAAAGTCCTTTGTTCACTGCTAAACCCTGCTCTCCTGCAAAGAGCTGCTGTTGTGCCATCTGTCTCTTTATGAATTTTTTAGTAGACTGGATGTTTGTGGGGCGTCAGTAACTTAAAGTGCACTATCCCAGCCATTTGACAAGTGGTTCTCTTAGTGCCTAATTTGTTTGTTTCTTTTTATTTTCCTCTCTCTTTTAGACAGAAAGAAAATTCTTTACTAGTTTGCTGTCCAAAACATCTTGAAATTTTTGATGTGTGCAAACACTTAAAGCTTGTAAATGGACTAAACTGGAGAGTAGCTTGTGTCGCTTAATCTTTTTCATTTAATGTCGACAGACAACAGAGTTTTCATCAGGCCTGTGAGTCAAAAGAAGCTTAAATATCTTTTTGAGTGTGCTGGAAAGATGAAGAACGTGGAAGTCCTGGGTTCTGTTCCTTTCTCCCCATCACAGTCCCTGTATTTTTGTAGCCATTCACAGGCATTCACACACAGCCATTCACACATTCTGTGTTTAACTGTAAACCAAGTATGTGATTTTCTGGCTTTCCCTGATAACACAAAGACACATTTGCTGAGAATTGATGTGTGGAAATACCGTGGTGATGTGGAAGACCATTGCTGTCACAGCAGAGATGCTTTTGGAGCAATTGATGAAGTTCCTCTCCCCCAGGACTGTTGGTTGCTGCTGCCTGGGCTGGAGGTGCTGTTGCTTCTGGAATGGAGCAAGAAATGAGATGGGTTTAAATCACTGCTGCTTTCAGGCACAGATTACTGTGGAGTTAAACAGAGCTGGAACCTCATTTCCTCCAGTGTTTTGTGCAGGTTTTGGCCATGTCCTGTCACTGTGGGCATCTCTGCTCTCCAAACAGAGAGATACCTTTTGGGATGTGTTAGAGGCAATACACGTGGGAGTGCCAATGTGTATTGATCACTTCAGTTCCATTAAATCTGTAGCTGGGAATAGTTAGCTCATGTCCTGATCTGAGAACTGCAAGGGAAACATGGCTGAGCCTAAGCAAGGGCACATTATACGATTTAAAGAAATAAAATCTGACTATTGCTACTACTGCCTGGAAGCCTTAAGAAAATAAGTCCAATGAAGACAAGACCCAAAGGATTTTAGCAGTTCTGCATAAATCAGATAAGCTTCCCTGATTCTTTAGAGCAGCTTGGACACAAGCATGGATGGATTCCAATCTCGTTAGATTAGTTGAGATAAAGACACTGATGATGCTCAGGCTAAATCCTGCCTGAGCAATGCAAAGTTGGGAGCAAATTTTACACATGGTGTAGGAGAATCCTTTTCCCTTTTTAAACTGAGGCTTTTTCCTGGAAATAGGGAGAATTTGGTCCAGTTTGTGCTCATAAACAGCAAGTGAGGAGGTTAAGGGTCTGCTGACCTCGGAAGGACAGAGAGCAGAGTAAGGAGCCATTGGAATCAGTGAGGTTGGCAGTAGTGGAAAGGGGATGGAAAACAAGTTTCCCATGGACTAAAGTGCCTCTGGGAATAGAAGCTGAGGATAAATTCACTGTGCAAACAGCGCAGAAGAAATTCTGGGCATGTAGAGCAGCAGCGTGTGACACGGGATCTCCACAGCTCCACTCCTTGGGGCTGCGTTTGCCTGGCTCCATCTGAACTCATCAATAAAACTGCCAATATTTCAGAGTATTTGCATCCTAATGAAAACATCCTCTGTGCATTTATGACCTGAAATACTCTTCCTTCTCACTTTTGCACTCTGCTCGGCCTCTGTCTAGACCTGGTTTTATGGACTTGTCACTTCATCTGCCCTAAGCTTTTTAGTTACTGCCTCTTGCTTTCCTTTTGAACCTTTTGTTTCTCTTCATCCCTTCCCTGTGTGTTCACCATCTGTTTCTGGTGGGATCTCCCATATTTTCTGCCCTGTAAACATCCCAGGTTTTCAGCCTTTCTGAACTGATTGCTTCACCTCTGAAAAAGTTCTCTCAGTTAATGTGTTCCTGCTTTCAGACGGGGTACAAAACAGTTTGTACTGCTTGGAACATCGTCCAAAATCCTTGTGAAGACAAGATTGAGACTGAAAGTACATAATGTGCATCTGAAGCTTAAATCAGTTGGTAATTTTAAAGCTATTAAGAGCTTATATGGGTTGCCCAAGATGATGTAGGAGACAGTTTGTAGGATGCACTCCACATGAAGGAGTGGAATCCAAGTCTTGTATTCCAGGCTGGATCATGTAAGCACGTCCTGCAACAACAGCTGCGACTCACATTCCCATCTTTCTCCCTGGTTTGGATCTTTAATATGCTGCTGTCATCCAACCCATCCTTCTTTTTTTTCCTTATTGTCTTTCCTTCTTCTCTCCATGTCCTCTGCTACTTTCCCTCACAAATAAATGCTAACTTCTCTATGGGCATCCCACTAACAGCTCCACATTTGGTGGTTTTTCCTCCAAATGGAGTCCATTGAGCCAATAGCTTGAATTGGATCAGTGAGCCCATAATGAGGCTTCTAAGTCCAAACAGTGCAAGTCTGCTGGGATTTTATTGTTCATAAATCTCCTTCCCTGGGGAGTGATAGAGCCATTAGGTGTGTGCTGTGTTTAATATTTGGTCATGACAGGAAGCAATAATTTTCTATCTTTTACTGTGGCTCCCGAGTTGTTTTTAAGCACTCAGCTTATTTAGTCAGTGGCTATGAACCCATTAGGCAAACAGCTCTTCCCTCTGTGAGTTTGTGTCTTCCTACAAAGGCTGTTTTAATAAAATAAAATCAGGTGGCAACTGCTTGGCCTGGGGTGGCTTTTAATCCCTTGCCCTTCTCAGTGGCTGTCATTGACAGGAGTTAGCATAAGTCTGGTTTCACCAGAAAATGGCATTTCTCACGCAGAATGAGATTTTTGAAAATTTATTCCAGCAGAGAACCACCAAAGCTGCTGTTTGCATGGTGTGTATTGTGTATTGGGTTTTATCTTGTGCAAATATATTATTTGATTTTAGTGAAAGCAGCAGCAAGGTTGTATTCAAATATTCTTGAAGTGGTTTTATATCTATATAAACAGAAAAAAAGAGAAAATAACAGTTTTGGGTGTAGCCTGTAGGAAGCTGCTCCTTTGACAGTCCTTTCCTTGCATTCCCAATGCTTCCCTCAAAGAACCAGGCAACTTTCTCCGTGGGCTGTGCCAGGAGTTCCTCACATTCTGTGCTCTGGCTGTAGCACCAGGCTGCTTTTCAGCCTGATTATTGCAGGCTCCCTTGCTCTCTGCTTAGGTCTCTTCCTTTGCTCCAGGGGAAAAGTTTTCCACTGCCTCATTTCCCCGCTGGGTCCTTGTCTTGGATCTCTGCAGCTCAGTGGGAGAGGTTTGTATCAGAAAGGGAAAGAATAATTGCCTGGCTCTGTATCCCAGAGCTGTGGTGAGGGCACAGAGACATGAGGTGAGTTTGTATGAACCACGAACACAAAGGTTCTTTTTCCAAACCAAACCTGAGACAAAGATCCTGGGGTGTTTGGGAAGAGGGAGGGCAATTCCAGAGGTGCTTAAAGCAGCTGAAAGCCAGGACACAGCAAACACATGAAACCAGCTCATGGCATAAAGAAATTAAAGCTGAGTGGTGATATTTTATAAATCATATTTAATTAATTTTTAAGAGGTGTGCTTAGGTTTTCCTATGATAAAAAGTTATTTATTTTGGTTCATCAAAGCAATTAACACTTTGTGTTATTTAGCATCAACATCCAGAAGGGTGTATGTAAATAATTTAAAAGAAAATTGAAATGGCAAAGATGGATATTTGGGCTCCTGCTTCCTTTCTCAGTCACAAATTTTCTGTAAGAAAATTCAGGTTTTGAAGTTGCCTTTTTATTGAAAAGATGAAACCTGAGGTTCTCATGTTCACATGGCTCTAAACCACAAAGTGTAGTTTTGGATGGCTGATAAAGCTGAGAGTTCTGCCTCCTTCTACACCCATTTACCTTCAGTTTTTGTTGTGGAAATGATATAATGAATTGAAATATATTTAAATGATATTTGAAGACTTCCCTGGGTCTTCAAACTTGCATGTGCTAGATTATAATCTGGATTAGGAGTGCTTGAATATAAATGGTAATTTGGATTAGGAGTGCTTGAATTTGGTTTTCCAAATCTCTATTCTCTGGGAATGTGGGTGCTCAGGACCTTGAAGAAAAGTAGCCACAACTTTTCCAGCTGAATCCCTGCCAGTGTAAATCTTTCCTCTTGATGCTGACAGAGTATCTGCTCAGTCAAAATTCCTCTGCTAAAGAGGGGAGAAAATCTGTACAGTGTTGTGTCAGTGTCACTTGTTGACATAAAATCTCAAAAAATCCCCATCCTCTGGGATGTTTTGGTTAAAGGTGGTTTTTTTTTTTTCCCCTTTCGTCTTTATCGCAAACATTTCCCAGCATTCCTTCAGGGACATCTGGTTCTCTCATTTTCCAGCTTTCCTTTGGTGCTTCAGAAAGTGTCACTGTCAGTTCTTTCTCTTTGGCCCAACAGCACTGGCCTGACACTGCTCCTGCCCAGTAATTTGCCTAAAACGTTGTTGCCCTTCAGAAGCAGAGCCTGCAACCATTTCTGGGTTGGAAAAGTGACTGTGCTCCCCTTTGGGTTTCTTTTTTTACAAGGAAATATATATTTATATATATACACACACAATGCAATGTATTTTAAATAATATATGTTATATATTATGTGTTGTTATTATTATATATTATATTATTAGATATCATGTATTTTACAGGCAAATATAACATCTTTGTTATACATGACAATACATGAAGTTCAGTCTTTTTCTGCACTCATAAATTGATGGTTCTTTATAATAATAAAAATGTCATAATAGAGTTAAGGATTGTACTGGATATGTCAAAAAGGATTTAATTTAGAGTTACTTCTTTCTTAGTTCTAGCATTCTCTAACCCTCTTAATGAGTTTTTATGAGGAATACTCCTGTACTTCAGATCTTTGGTGTGTGAAAGATTTCCCTTTAACATTGCTGCAGCTGCAGGGGGGTGTAAGTTTTGATCTCCCTGCAAGCTTTGAGAAGGGTGTTAATAAGAACAGTAATAATAATAACAAAAAAAATAATACTAATTCTTCCCTGTATCTTTCATGTACTCTACTTTTCTCTCTATATAAGAAATCTAGAGCTGTTCTAGAGCTGTTTTGGGGCAGTGCTAGTGTTGGCAGAGCAGCACAGTGTGGTTTTAACTCCCCAGTTCCACATCCCAGTATAAGACCCTGCAGCACAGCTGAGCTCATTCCCAGTACCAAACCTCCAGGATTGTACCAAAGTCCCAGGGTTTCACTCCACTCATGAATTGAGCCTCTCTGCCACCATCACCTCCTCCCCTGATATGATATCTCATGTCTGTTGTGCCCCTGAACAGTGAAGTTAAACCAAGACACCACTGGATTTGAGTTTCATCCCCTTCCCCTTTGAGACACGGAGCTGAACTTGGAAAATTCCCTGAGCCAGTTTCTCCCTGCAGCTGCTTCCAGCCCACACTGAAGCACTGGGCAGGAGTCTGCAGGAGGGAGGGAGATTGGCAGCTCCCTGCTGGAGCAGCGCAGACTCCAGGAGGGAGGGATGACTGTGGATAATGGATTGGTGTGGCCATCCCGGGGGACTGGGAATGGGATGTGGTGCCCACTCCTTTCTCCTATCACCCGTGATATGTCAGATCCCCTGGATAGAAAGGGAAGACAGCTCTCAGTGACATAAATCTTCAGTTTTCAGTGTTAAGGATTCATCATTCTTTGTCCCCAAAGGTCTGTGTGAGATGTTTCATCCCTGCCATGGTCCCTCTCCCTTTGATATGAGGTGGTGGCAGCACATCCTTTACCTGTGTGCAGACCCACCTTGGAGCAGCACATTGTCCCTTTCTTTCCTAGAGCAGAAATTTCCCTTTCTGAAGGTTTGGCATTGTTGCAGATGTTTTTAATTGAGATTTTTGGGTTTAGGTGGGGAAAAGAGCTCTGCACTCTCGTGCCCTGTGTCCCTTTGTGGCACTGACTTGGGCTGTCACCTTGTGCAGGTTGGTTTTTCCTCTGGAGGAATTGTCAGGGTCATATTCTCACCTCTGCCTGAGCCCCATCCCGTGCCTGGTGTCAGAGGAATATTGGAAATCATGTTCTGTTGTCTGTATGAACTCTGCTTTGTGCTGTCTCCTGTAAAAAAGGGTTGGGCTTGTAAAACTTTATTTAATAGAGAATTAGTCTGGAGACAGCTGCAGAAAACTGTGCTGCAGGAGTATTTTGGAATACAACATTTAAAAGGAGAGTGTAGTTTGTTAGTGTCTGACAAAAATAGTCAAGATCCAACTTCTGTGCTGTGGCTCCTTTGCACTTCATTGATGGAATTAAAGCCTCAAATTGGGCTCTTGCTTATATTAATTTAAGTATCTCTTTTAGGCTCCTGGTATTTTAGGGACAGGACAAATATCCCATTTATTTCCAGGACAAATATCCCATTTTACTTATGTTTCAGCTATTCCTTCTCTACCCCTTCCCTCTGGGAAGCTCTGAAATGCAGGAGGTTTACACTGTGCCTAAAGACTTGGGGTTCTGCTCTAGGCTGAGTCTGTAGCTGCTCCTAAAATAATGCAATATTTTCAACTTGCCCCGAACAGTGATTGCTGCTATACATGGAAATGTGCTTGTTTATTAAATGGACTCAGATGTAATATTTTTCTCCCTACACCAGAGTTCCTTGAATCATTGTGTGTAAAGTAGTTAATAAAACTGAATAACAGTTTAAATATTTTCAGTAGTTTCTTAATAATTGACTTCTAGAATTCTTCATAATTTTTTTTCATAATTGGCAAAATATTTCAGTAGGTTTTGTTACTTGTTGAAACACTTTGAAAAGAAGAAGATTTTCTTTATAAAACCTGGTTCTAAATCCAGCATGCTTACCCAACATTCTAATTGTTTCACCAAGAAAAAGTAATCTCAGATTAAAAATTAGGGATAAAACCCTTAATGAAATTATTCTGCCCTTATGCCCCAAATAATCTCTGCTAACGATGAGGTCTCTTCTTTCCAGGCTGCTGGTTCTAATTGATGTCATTTGATCTGATCTGTTTGCTGGGCACTGAGTGGCAACTGAAACATGAGATGGCTTTTGAAGGGTCTGTGTGAAAAAAATTTACTGCCATGGTGGTGTCGCTGCAGAGCTCCTGGCTGTGGAGGGAATTCCTGTTGTGTGCAGATACAAAAACTCTCTTTTAGTGCATTTTTGCTTGGCCCAGCTCTTATATCCCCAAATATTTGCTGTAAATGGCAGTAGCTTCACTGCAGAGGGACCAGGTGGGACACCTGAATGTTCTCCTGCACTCAGGGATTCTTTGGGACCTCTAATCCCATATCACCCTGATAATCCATGTGGAAAACTTCCCCTTGTCTTGTTACCCAATAGTTCACCCATAAAAAATCCTCCTCCCTCATCCCACTGAAAATTTCCCCTGTTCCACAGTCCCACCTCTGTCTCCTAAGCCATGTTTTCTCCTGGAGTTCCCCATTGTTTTGCCAGCCCACCCCTCACAAAGCAGAGGTCACATCAACATGACCTCTTTGCTGGTATGAGGAGGCTGCTAAATAATTCACGTGGCCAACTTGATTTCGGGGTCCACATTTGTTTTTTCCACTCTCCTAATCAAGATGCTCATTTAATTCTATTCCAGCACCTGTTCAGCAATTAACACCCTACAATTTGCATCTTACCCTGACATTTGCTATCTTTCCAATTAGTTTTTATATCAGTATAATTAGGTAGGGTTATTACAGTGCATCAAGCAGGGTCGAGGATATTCCCAAGCCTTTAAGCTCTTTCCCAGATTTGTTTAGGGAAGCCACGAAGGGTAAATGGTTGATTAGGATCACTGTTTTTCTTCTTCATTCAGATCAGGCGAAAACTGTTTCCCCATGTGGCCCATGAAAGATCAGGGAAATATGTCAGTCTGTAAGAACTAATATTATGTAGTTCGTGACTTTTTGGGTGAATTTACAGGGGATTAGGAGTAAGGGTCAGGCTGTGCAGCCCATGGCAGCAGCATTCACCAGTAGCCTTCATTATGCTCTTGCTTTATGTTAAGAGGAGCAAATTGCAACAATGATTTTAATTTTTAAAATTTTTTTTTTTTGGAGTTGACACACGGGTGGGTGAAAAATCCAAATTAGAGGGCAACCTGACCATATTGAATATTCAGCTTAATTGGTAAAGACTCTGGGAGTGAAATGACTACTCCTAACACCTTTTAATTTAAATTTCACAGAAGGAGGGTCTTGCTGTTCAGCTGTGATTGGTTTGGGTTGTGGGCTCCTTGAGTCAAAAATGGTCCTGCAGCCAGTGTGGCAGCACAGGGAACCTTCCTAGAATAGCTGAACTCCAGCTGATCCCCCCTCAATACCCAGTGCTGACAGAAGGGAGACTGATGTGTGTGTGGGGAAGTGGGACATGAGGAGGGGAGATCTATAGCATGGATCAGAGGGAGAGGATATTTTCTTATCTCACACCACCCAGCTCTCCATGTTCTCCTTTTTTTTTAAGGTTTAGTTTAAATCATCCCCCTGCAGCCCCCAAATTCCCCTGCATGTCTCTTCACTCTGGAGGTGCACACAAAGGCTGGTATTATCAAGAGGCAGCACTGCCCTTGGCAAGATTGCAGAGAGCAGTAGAATTGGAGAAGATTCACATTGTGCTGGAGAAAGTGAAGAGGTGGATAAAAACCCCCCAAAACTACCACGCTTCATGTCTGGATGTTTTTCTGAGCTTTTCTGCAATGCACCTTAATGATGCTCTCCAGGCCTGTGTGGGGAACTGCTGGGACTCCCAAGGAAGGATCAACCCAAATTCCCCAGCCTGGAAAAGCTGGAGAGAAACAAAGCTCTCCTGTGCTGTGTTGCTACAAGCAGTTCTAATGTTTGTAAGTACACAATAGATTCACCCTTGGTCAATTTAATATTATTTACTGTAATGGGCTTCATCTTTCCCCATTCTGTTGGGGTTTTTTAATCTCCTGTTGCTTTATATTGGTATCTGAACAGGCTTAGAAAAATAGGGAGTTGAAATACCTTGGGGAGTTGGGGCAGCAAGGAAGAAGTGAGAGGTTGTTTTGTGGAGAGGGCTGAAGGGGTTGGATGTAAAGAGGCAAAGCAGGACACAGAGATAATGGAATTCACTCCCTCTGCCAGTGCACAGAACCAGCTTTGCTCATCTCCCTCCTCAGTTTGTGAGACCAGAATCTGACCTAAAAACCCAAAGTATTCCCATTTATTGCTCAGAACGTTGGATGAGGCTGTACTGGTAGAAGTCACCTCCTCAAATTACTAGAGCTAAAAATGAGAGCAATTTAAAAAAAGAGGGAAAATTTTTGTGAGGGTCAAAACTCCTCTTGGGGAGAGCAGAATCAGCAGAAGCCCCTCAATGGATGCTGTGCCCAGCAGATTTCAGAGTCTCTGCTGTGAGCAGGCAAAGCAGCTGCTCACCTATGCTGACAGGAACTCTGGGGTGTCCTTTTTCCAAGGCTTTGTCTCAGCCTTGTTCTTGGCCTGAGCTGCCTGGAGAAGAATGGCCTAGTCTATACCTTAAGTCCCACACGTGAATGGCTGTAAATGTGTTCTGAGAACTGGCAAGGGACAATTTGTATAAATCTGATTTAAAAGGAGGAAGAGTCTATACTGAGGAGACTTTTAATGAGATTTTTCAAGCTCTTCCACTTAGCTGCATGCTCATCTTAGCTAAACCCTGAGCAGCAGAAATTTTCCTGATGTTCACTCCTGTATCTGCTGTTAAAATCTGGAGCTCGTGTCCTGGGTAGGTGGGTGGAGGAGAAAGTCACCAAACAATTCTGTTTAACATAACCATGCCCTGTGTTGTGCAGGATGATGTTGTTATCTGATCAACATGTCTGCACTGAAATCTCACCCTCCATCCTTTCCCCTTGATAAATTTCACCTTGGAATGCAAATACACTTTGTTGCTGGTGGGTAAACTGGGTAACATAGAGCCTGGTTGCTGTGGGCCAGCAAGACTTTATAACCATCCATCATATAAGGGTTATAAAAGAGTTCTAGAAACTTCTAATGGAATGGCAGGAGATCTTCTCATGGCAACGTCAGGACAGGTTTTGGTGAGAGCACTGAAGGGCTGGATTTTCCCATTGCTGGTGGCAGACTGTTTCTTAACCAGCAGCTGGAAACCTTCTCTGAAGCTCACCTGCTTATTCACCAAGGTCTTGGACTTCAGAAATTGAATGTTTAGCTCTGCTATCACTATTTAGAGTGAGAGCTGCTGTACTGCCTAGGAGTTCATAACAGTAATTATAATCCAAATCTAATGGCTGCCTTGGAAAAATCAGCCTAAAGGCAGAAGTTGATCTTAGAGAGATTGCTGGCCCTTAAGAACTTTTAAAAATGAAGGCATTTCCATCCTGTTGCTTTTGACTTTAAGAATTCTGTTCTAGATCATCGTGCATTTACTGAACATAATGTGAGTGACCTTGTTTCAGGAGAGAGAATGAATTCAGTTTGATGGATTTTTATCAGTATCCAAAGAGAAAATATAACCTGCAACGTCCTGAATGTGCTTGTGGTGTCTTCTCTGTGAATCCTTCAGTTTCGGGCTGCTTTGTGAGTGGAATAAGAGTTATAAAAGTTGGGTCTTTTCCATCTGGATTAGCTCATTCCATGCTTTTCGTGGCATGGCCCTACTCAGGAATCTCTCTGTATTTTATTAATTAATTCCCTGCTGTAACTTGGAGAGCTGCTTCCCTGAAGGCAGGTGTCCAAGGCTGATGGGACATGATGATTACATTCACTGGCACAGGGATGTGTCAGACCCTCGGTGTGCTGTCCTCGAAAATGGGAGAAGAAAGAGCTCAATGAAGTAAATGAATAATCACATTAATGATGTTTGCTAAGTCTCTCATCCAGTGCACCAGCCAGAGTAATTGCTTTAGAGCTTTGTGTGAAAGCCAGCAGGCTGATGGAGAAATATAAACAAAATTATTCCCTTCCCTTTACCTCAAACAAGAAGATAACCATTAAAAAGGTCTCTTTGTTTCCTCAAAATCTAAAAATAGAAGTATGATGTGCGAGCAGGCAAGGTTTGTATGTGTAATCAGTACTGGCTGCACTGCCAACTGTATTGGATTTCCTCTGTTTTGGGGGGATCTTCCAGAGGTTTTGCAGTTCTGTTCATAGAAATGAAGTTTGTCCATATGAACACCAGAATATTTGAGTGTGAGGACCTGCAGTGAACAGTTTTGAGCTGTTTTTCCAATCCTAGATTTATCAACACATTGTTAAACCAAAATGATGCCAATTTCTGCAAATCCCTTTTTAATCTTTAAAAGCAAATTTGGAGGAAACAAAAATAATAAAGGTTTACATGTTCCAAGTTGAAAGCAAGGTTTAAAATAAGACAGGAATCCTGCAGGTTAGGTACCCTCAGCAGGGTGTTTGACTTCTCAATTTTCCTCCTGTAAATCTCCATGGGTGAGCTCAGTGCTTGTAAGCTGTCAGGTACAGAAGGAGGTGGTTGCTGTTTGGAAATAAATAAATTTGTAGGATGAAAGGTCATGCAAAATATTTGGGAGTTCTGCAGCTGGCACCGGGAGCAGCTGCCTGGATTCCCTCCTCAGGGTGTTGCTGTGTTGTTTTGGGGATGTTTATGGGAGAAAGGGACAGGGAAGGGGGAACCTGGTGAGTGTTTTGCATCTGGGAGCAGGTGACCAAATTGATGAGTTGCTTCTGTGTCTTGTGCTAGGAGGGGTCAGGGAATAAAAAAAAACGTGTGTGGGGAGGGTTCTGCGTTTTAACACCTTCCCTGCTAAGCAGGAGGCCGGCTCGGGGTGCTAAATTCCTGTCTGTGAAATAAATCCGTGTGCGGCGCAGTCCCGAGCTGTCAGCAGCGCTTTGGAGAGGTTTCCTCCGGCTCCCGGAGCAGCCGCAGCCACTAGGGAGCTGTCTTTAGCTCGGATTTCGGAGTTAGCTCATTAGACCAATAACAGCAGACACTCACTGGCTTTTCCTTCAAGAATTTGTCAAGCTGGGATGTATTCATAGAGTTATGGCTCGACAATAATAATATTACACCTCCCTTTACCTGTTGCAATGGTTTTCTCACAGAGATCATCTTTCCCGTTATTCCTGTGTGCTTCTCCCTGTGCTGATCTCTCATCTTAAAAGGAGTTTGAGGTTGTTGAATTCTTAGGCTCTTCTCAGATTTGGGGGTTGGCCTTTTCTTGAACAATAATCCTAAGGATCGAAATGGGAAAATTTTACACCATCACTCCAGCCATTAAGAAAATCCACCCTGTAGGATCTGAAGGGATGAGACAGCCCTGGTAATGCCAATGCAGGAAAAGATGTGGAATTACCAGAGAAGCAGAAGCCAGGGACTCCAGTTTTGATTAATATCTGATACACTTTCCCTTAACTAAGTAATTTGATGTCTTTGCTTCAAGTTTAGTAGTCAGATCTGACTGGTTTGGGTTGGAAGTCCTCAATTAGATTCCATAAATAAGAGGGAGAATACTGTGGAAGAAAAATAATAAAAAAGTTAGTGTTTTTCAGTTCCAGCTCTGATATGGGAAAACCGTGACTTGCAGATTTGCAGCCTGGTCTGGGTCATCACAAACATCAGCCTGGCTTGTTACCAGGGACTTTTGGGATTGTTAAACCAGAGCTGTGGTACCACAGCTCCAAGTGGGAGGAAAGAAAGTCTGGAAATGTGTTGTGCGCTCCTGTCTGGGACTTGCAGAGTGCTTGGAGCAGGTGGGAATGCTGTGGCAGGGGAGGCAGGATGTGATCTGAGCAGGAAGGATGTGAATGCACTGTGACCTCCCAGTGTAAAATGTCATCACCCAGCGCTTGGCTGTGATGGGGAAGCCGAGGATGGATATAAGGGATGTGTCTGCTCTCTCTTCCAAAGGAAAAATGACTCAATCTGCTCCTTGTTCCTGGACACCCGATGGATTTAGGACTGGAATAGAGAAAGTGGGAAGCTAAGGGGAGCTAAAGGTAAATATCTGTTTAGATAAAGGTGACAGTGTTGGAAATTAAGTGGTGCCTTTCATACCTTTTAAACAAGGATGCAAAACCCCTGAACTGAAATAATACAAGTCTTATTTCTGCTGCACCAAAATACTCTCCCAGCTTTGGATCTCAGCCTAAAATTTGTGCAGCTGGTATATCTCTGTATGGGAAATTGTCCAAGTAGGACTGACAGGCAGCTTATGTCCAAATTTCTTTTACCAGAATAACGTAACAATAAATAAGTTTAAAGAAGGTAATACAGTGTCAGGTTGGTTAGGAGAATCTGATAGTTGTGGCTTTTCCTTACCAAACAGAAGATTCAGCTTCCCTTGCTCTCCTTCTGGCTCCTAATTTGCACTTGTTTTCCTGAGGGGAGGTGGGTTTGTATCTCCTTCTATAGCTGGAGCTGACACCAGAAATGATTCATTTGTCACAGCAGTTCCCAAATTCCGTGCTTTGCTCTGGAAAACTCTGAGTTGCTCTGTGCTGCACTGGAGGCATAGGTGGCCAGTTGGCATTTGGGCTCATTCCCTGCAGGAGCCATGGGATGAACAAGTCCAGCACAGCCATATCTGGCAGAAAGCACTGGCAAACTGAGTATTAATTAAACAGCTGATAAAGTTTCATTTGGTTCATTTTCCCTGCAATAAACCACTAATTATGTCAGAATGGGAACGTTTTCTGAGCACTGCAGCAGGATGGGGTTGAAATGGCCGTGATGGCTGTGAGTGCAAAGCCACCCACACTCTGCTGCAGTGGTGGGAAGAGCACAACAATTCCAGAGCCAAGGGATGAAGTCGAGGAGGAAGTGGTGGGTTCTGATGGTCAAATCTTTCACTGAACCTCTCCAGTTTCAGCCCAGAGCTCTGTCATCTCATCTGACAGGAGGAAACTTCTACTCAGATGGGGGATAATTAAAATGGGTTGGAAGCTGGTTGGGACCTTGTGTTTGCATAGTAACTCTAAAAATTAATAGTAAGAAAGTTTTCCTTTCTTAGCAAGAAGATTTTGGAAGTTGTAAGTGTATTTTCAATTACTGCAGGGAAAAATATTTTTTTCAACCAATAAATGCCCAGTAAATGTGGTGAAGAGTTGCACTGCAATACTTCTTGAGTCCTGAAAGGAGTATAACTAATAATGGAGGTAATTTATTATGACTGTTAAAGATTATTTTTGGTAGAGAATTTGTTTGTTCCTCCAGATCCCCAAACCCTTTTCAAAAATAAAGTTGCAGGATTTAGGATAAGATTGATTAGCAGTATTTCTGAACAAATTAAATTGATATCTTCTGTAGTAACAAAAATATTTTTCAGTTAATTTTTCCATTACCAACTTCCCATTTTGGTGATTGTGTGCTAATTTCAGGACAATTTTCTTAACAAGGACCACCTGCTTTGCAACTTTCAGATTGGGCTAGTGGATTTTGCTTTTGAAAGCTCCAAGTGTCCAAATTAATCCGTGACTGGGACTTTGTTCTGTGTTTGGAATATGAGTCTGTGGAATATGAGACTTGATGATAAGGCTGACATCTAGGGAAAGATCAGTAATGCCATATTAAAAGGGTTACAAAACTTTTGTGATGGGAAGTTTGGACAGTGTTGTTGCTGTCTGAGCCCAGGCCTGAAGGCAGAAGAACAAACTGATGTCCCTTCAAGGTCTCTCTCAGTGTTATTTTTTAAAGACTGAGGGTGGTGTAGTCTAATTTCCTTCAAAAAACAACTCTGACTGTTCCTGCCCTGGTGAGGGCATTCCTGGAAATGAAGCTTTTCGGGATCCATCTGGCAGCCTGTGTTCCAGGCAAGGTCCTCCCAGATGTTTCCAGATGTGTGGTAGTTTCATGCATGATTTTGTGTAAGGCAAACCATGTTTTTAGGCTGTCTCATCCTCTCTCCTCCCCCATCCTCATGTGGTTGTTTCTCCTCTGAGGTTAAGCTACAGTCGGAGAGAATAAAATAACGAACGCAATGAGGAAAAGAAGCTGGGGTTTCTTTTTAGCATTTCAATTTTCCTTCTTTCAAATGACACTTGAGGAGCTGGAGCCTGTTAATGCTCTCTCCAAGGAGCAAGGTTTCTTTTGAGAGGAGAACCATGGGGAAATGCAGCAGCAACAACAAAAGTGCACCAGAATCCCTCAGACCTGGGCATTCTCCAAAGAGCTCTGGCTGTCATAATTTACACACCTTGCCTAATTCAGAGCACATGTCTCAGCTACAAGAGGCAGTCAGTAGACATGCTGCTGTCTTCCTCTCAGTGGGCCTGCTGTGAGTTTGTCAGCAGTGCTGTTAACAATGACAAAGTAGTTCATCAATATATTTTTTTTTTAACACCAATATCCCAGAAGCAGCAAAAATCTCCCATGTTGTTCCTGTGCTGTAGCCTGAGGGGGAAACTCAGCAGTAATAGAGCTGCTGCTTCTGGGTGCTGAAAGCCTGTTCTTTAATTGGGGAATTGGCAGTTTGTCCTTTAATATCCCTGTCTGTGGGTCGTTCTTGTATCCAGGTGGGATTCCCTGGGCTGTTGGTTGTGTTGGCATGGAGCTCAGAAATGCTGCTGGGCCAAAGGCTGAGCTGGGAGCAGAGAATGCATTCCAGGCAGGCAGAGTCACTTGTGCTCACTTGTGCTTATTTTCCAGCTCTGCTGGTTTTGGAAGGGCTTGGAAGGGTCCAGCCTTTGGGCTTGAGCCTGCTCTGTGTCTTTTGTGTGGAGCATAACCAAGTTAGCAAGTCCTCACGGATCCAGAAAAGCTTCGAAATGTGATGTGGAGAGATGTCTGAGCTGGCTCTGCAGGAAATCCAGCTGGATGATTCCATTTCCTGGTGATTTGCATGCCTCTGCAATACCCAATGCCAGCTGCATGGCACTTTGTAATCCAAAAATCATCACTTGCACTTACCATGCACCTCTAATCTTCCCAAAAATCATCACTTCTGTATGGACCTTTAGGCTGCCTGTTTGCCTTGGTGGGTCTCATGGGAATGGAACAGAAATTTGCTGAAATTAAAGACTGATAACCCAACCACAAAAGCAAATGGAACTGGTGGAAGTTTCTGGAAGCTTCTGGAAGTCCTTTTAGGAGAAGATTCTGGAAACAAATGCAGTGGGAGAGAGTAGATAAAGAGTAGATAGGAGTGGGTGAGCCAGTCTGGAGCTGGGAGCCTTGGATTTCACCTGTTTCAGTATAAAAATGTCACCTAAGATTTAACTTCTCCTCAGGCTCCACTGAGCAGGAGACACCAGGTACTGGCCCTGAGGACTTGGGCATCCACTAAAAATCTTCTGGCCAATAAAAGAATGAACTCCACTATTTTCATTCTGATTTCATTAATTTCTTAATGGTCCTCAGTCTTCAGGTGCCTGGTGGGACTTTTTGAGGGGGGTGAGTGTTGTGGGATGTGGAATGGGCAGACTGGGAACTGACTCCTCTTAGTGATAAAGGAACCTTCCCCTCTCCCCCTCCCCTCTGCTCAAGAAGCTTGGTCTGACTCATGTCTGGCCTCTACAACATGTGGTAAGAGTTAAGAGAAAGGAAAAAAGGCAAAAAAAGAAGTGGGGGAAGGGTAGGATGGGAAGGTTCCACTGAGTTTAGTAAGATTCCTTAGAATTTATGCTGAAATCCTAGAGGGAAAGTACACACACAAACACACACAATGTTTCTGCAAGTTTAGAGCCAAGAAATGTAAAATTTGGGTGGAGGTGTTCAGAAAAGACACAAGGCTTGCAGGTAGAAAAAAATGAAGCAAGTGGTGTTCAAACGAACATGAAGTTAGACCCTGGGCTTGCTGGAAATAGTCCTAAAGCTGTTGAATTCCCATTCCATTGGATACCAGCTGGGGGGCTGCTCTTCTCCCAGAGAATATTTGGGAAGAACTGGTGGAACTCGCCCTTGGCTGCAGCGTTGGGTGAGTGTTTAAGGAAATAAAATGGATGCTGTTAAAGCCAAGGTTGCAGAATTCATGTTCCCTTAATCCCATCTGTATCTTTTTCTTCCCCACAGAAGGCGGTTTGGAATAATTTCTGAGTGAAAAGATTTGTTCAAGAAAAGATTTGCAGAGCTCAGCTGCAGGAGTCTCAGGCCCTGGTTTGCTCTGGGCCCAGCCTTCCCACTGCCTTGATCCCCAATTGTGGGAATTGCTCTTGAGTTGGGTCTTAGTGCAGATCCTGCAGGGAGAGTTTGTGTTTCCCTGGAATATCTTAAGGCCACATTTGTTGTGTTACCTCTGTGTGGGCTTTTTGGCTGCCCGTGCACTAATTTGTTGACATAAGAAGAGAACCATATTTTCGAGCAGCATCTGCTTGTCTTTCTTCCATGAATTCTGCATATTTTCTGCTGTTTTTCCAAAAGCTGCTGGGCCTAAATCCAATAACCTCTCCCCATGAATTCCAAAAATTGCTTCTGACAATTGACCAATGGCCTGAATAAAGATGAGGTAAAAAAAGGGTTATCTGCATGAGAATGATTGATTGATTGATTGATTGATTGATTGATTGTAAGAGTGTAATAAAATTGGAAAAGCTAAGCCCTCCCTCCCCAGGAAAATGTGTGATCCATAGAGTCCACAGCCATGGAATTTCAAAAGTGAGGCCTTGGGGTGTAGTTTGAGCAGAGCCATAAAATCAGTTTGAAATGTGCTCACTTAGGGCTTTGATTTGTGTTTATTTACAGTACATTAGCTCAGATGGTGTCTCTCTTCCACTGCAGAGCTGGTGGAGTGAAGCACAGAATCCCAAAATGGCTCGGATTGGGAGGGACCTTAAATCCTGTCCAGTGCCCCCCCTGCCATGGGCAGGGACACCTCTCACTGTCCCAGGCTGCTCCAAGCCTCATCCAGCCTGGCCTTAGGTGCCTTGGGCACTTCCAGGGATCCAGGGGCAGCCACAGCCAACAAATGTGCCTGAATTTTACTCACATTGTGGACAAAGACATAGCTCAAACTGCACCTGAGCTGGGTTTGAGCCAAGCTTAGTTCCTTTCACAGGCAGGTAAATGCTGTTTGTTTCGCTCTGCTACTCTGCTCTGAGAGGAGTAACCCCCAAAAATCAGAATTATGAACTGCTGAGAGCAGAAACTTCTTTCAACCCTCCCAGGTGTGTGTGCGAGGACATCTCCCAGCTGTTCCTGGTGCAAGTCTAGTGATGAAAACCAACAGAACAACACATGAAGTGTGTAGAGGATGAACTTGTGTGCCACCCTTGTGCTCCACGGGTTGTGAACGTGCATCATCAGCTCCTCTGGAAACGAGATCAGTCTTGTCATGCAGTGCCAGCCACAGCTCTTAATTGCCCTGTCGTAACGTGCTATTCCTTTGCTAATAGTTTGAGTTATTTCTTTGTTAACCTTTACACAGCCAATAACAAATTAAACATCATTATCTGACTTTAAAATAGGCTGTAAATCTTGAAGCTCTGCTCGGTTCTGAGGTGCTTACAACGAGGGAGCAATCAAAGGGCATTTAATGACACTCCCAAATGTAATGTGGGAAGTGTTATAAGCAAAAAGAAGGAAAACAGGGCAGTTCTGAATTGTCCATAGGAAGATTGGTTTGCATAAATGATCAGAAAACATGGTGCTGATCAAGGCTAGGACCTTTTCAGGTTGCAGGCAGGTAACATGGTTCAAATGCTCTGAATGGCTTTGATTCAGCAAAATTAAAGGCCTGTAGGAATATTTGCCACAAAATCACTCAAATAACTGCTTGCCTCATCCCTGGTAGTGTCCAGGGCCAGGCTGGATGAGGCTTGGAGCACCCTGGGATAGTGGAAGGTGTTCCTGCCCATGGCAAGGGGTGGAATGAGATGAGTTTTAAGGTCCCTTCCAAACCAAACTATTCTGGGATTCTGTGAAATGTTGGATGTGGGCTAAATATTCCAGTGCTTTCAGGCTGGGAGGTGGCAGGAGAAGGGTGGTGATGAGTTTGGAAGATGTTTTCCCTCCTGTGTAGAGAGCCCAGAGCACTGAGTGCCATGTCCAGGCCTTCCTTGGACACCTCCAGGGATGGGGACTCCACAAGATTCCCTTTCTCCTCTCTGCTGCAAAAAGTAAGACACCCCAGCAATGACTTGTAAACCATTAATTGATGTGCAGAAATGCAGTGACAGAACCTTGGCATTTGTCTGGCTGTGGCCTCTCCTGTACCAAATAATTCAGAATAAACAAGGACCAGCCACCATCTGATTTCTCTCAGCATTTCATCCACTCATTAAATCTGGGAGCAAGAGGGTTAACAGAGGTTTGGCTGCACCCTGGGGTTGCAGAGCAAGTGTCTGTGTGACTGTGCACCAGCTAGCTGTTTTTCACTCCTTTGGAGCACAATCCCTTCCAATTTTTGGCCAGTCAGCAAAACCTTTTGATCTTGTCTTAGTTGTGCCTCGGGGATGGGGACCTGGAGCATGGCCTTCTCTGCTCTGGGAAACTCCCAGCTCCCATCAGCTCTAACCCTGCTTATCCACAGGAACCTGCTTTCCCCTGGGATGGTGGATAAGTGGGATTTATCCTTTTGTATCAGATTGCCTGGCAGAGAGTTTTCGATAGGATGTAATGAGAGAATCTATCCAAGTTGGGGATGGAGGGCTGGAGGAAAAACTCTTTCTAGCCAAGTCTGCTTCTTGGTGTTTTAAATAATTCTAAATGATTACAATTACTAATTGTAATTTGTCCTTCTTGGGGAGTCAAGTCTGTCTTCCTGTCACCCAACATAACCCAAGAGAAAGGTGAATTTCCTTCCTGCAGCATGGAATTACTTTGGTATCAGGCCCAGAAATTATCTCACCTAAGGGACAAGCCCATTCACAAGAGAAGGGCTGAGCTGGGGAAGATGTGACAGAAAAACAAGCACAGATTTTTATTAATTTAACAAAATACCTTCACATATATTTATGCCCCATCCCTGTGAGTGTCCAAGGCCAGGCTGGATGGGGCTTGGAGTAACCTGAGATAGGGGAAAGTGGCCCTGCCCATGGCAGGGCATGGAATTAAATGATTTTAAGGTCCCTTCCCACCTAAACCATTCCATGATTATGTAATTTATACATTATGACAACAAACTGCTGTTGCTTGTTGCTGTGATTACTCACGTGGCACTGGCACAGCCAGCTGTGACTGGGATCAGGGTTCTGAGGATCTGAGCTCTGGCTTTGGTTCCCTTGGCCAGGATGGGACCCTGTGGCCGAGCTGGGAATGGAACCTGCCATTTCTGAGTTGTAATATTTTCCTTCAACCATCTTGCTGTGGCATCTTCTCCCTTGTACTTCACCTTCGTGGTAGCAGCTGGAAATTAGAATTAATGCTGTCTAAGCCTATTTTTTCTGCTGTAGAACTCTGCTGCTGCTGAGCTGCAGCCACATTGTGAGTTGTACAGAGCCCTAGAAATTGAATCTTGAATCTTTTCTTCAGCAAATTCTAGGATCAGACATCAGGAACAATTCTGCCTGGGACATTTCCAGGCTGTGCATGTACCACATTTGTACTACAGAGGGAAATTCCACCAGCTCCCATCCCAGTTCCTGATGGGGTGGAGTTGGCTAACTTGGTGGAGGACAGATTTCAAGCAGCTTGTATCTTTTCCTTACGTTCCCGGAAGACTGCAGTATGTTAAACCCTATTTTATTTCTATTTTGTGATGAAAATACATTGTGGCATTACAGTATTGTGATGGTTGGTTTTGGAAGGGGAATTATTGGCCCTGATGTCCTTGGGGCAGATCCCAGTTTAGGCACTGGGTCATCTCACTTTCTACCTGCGATTCCTGATGAGCTTCTTCACTAACATTTGTCTTCCATGCTGTGACCTACACAAGGCCATAATTCCTGCACTACTTGGGTGTATTCCTTCTGTCATAATTTCTTTAAAACCTGTGAAGATGAAATAAAAAGCAGTGATAGAAGTGTTGTGTGCTAGCTTGGCTTGGGAAGAGGATTAGAATCTGTTTTTCTTTCTGTTTTCTGCTTTTGGTGGCTTTGGCTTCCACCAGCCTAAGCCAAGGATGACAAAAATGTGGGGAGAGGCCAGACCTGGAGTTGCTCCTTGCTGAGCTCTGGGCAGCTCCTCTGACCTCCTGCAGCTCAGTAGCAAACATTTGCTGCCTTGTGCCTACAGACAGGACTTTTATTGATTTAATTTTTTATTTTTTTGTAAAGGTGCTTGTTCAGCTTTTTAACTGTTTAACACCTGTTACCTCTTATTGCAGCTTGAGCTGGAAATGCTTTTAGAAGACAGAAAAAAGCCAGGTGTTTGCTTTTGAGCTTTGTGCCGTAAATAATATGGAGTTTGCTTTTTACCTGGAACAAAACCTACACAGAGGTTGCTTTGGTTTGGAGATGAGTGAAGAGACCTGAACATCTGAGCCCCGATGTCCCTTTGAGGTGCCAGGAGCAGCTTTTGGAGAGGCTCCTCAGTGCTGCCCTATTTGTTGCTGCCCTATTTATTTTTGCACTTGAAGAGACTTTGGGAAGTTTGTGGTGCTTGGGAGCAGGGGCTGCAGGACCTGGGGGAGGAGGACCCAGGGCATCTTTAGGGGTGTCAGAGGTCATGATCCCAGAATTGACACACTTGACCCATTTCCCTGCCCCGCCGGAGCCAGGGCAGGGAGGGAATTCCCGAGGGGACAGCGCAGGGGGTTTGGAGCTGCATCCGCAGCCCTGCCCTCCCCTGAGGTGGATAATTCGGTATTTATAGCCCTTCTCTCCAACAAGGTCTATGGCACCTCGGGGACCCATTGGGGAAAGAATGCTGATTCCCTTTATGAATTTTTGATAGGGGAGGAGGAGCAAGGGAGGCCACAGGGGGAACTTGTGAAATGTTAATATTTTTTTCTTTTTTAGTGGTGCTGTGAACATCCCCTCTGATTGTGTTTGCTAGGATAAACTTCCCCGAATTTCCTTTCTCTTCAATTCCCCCCTTCTTGTCTGCAAAGCAAAAAAAAAAAGCCAGTAACTCCCATTTCCACTCCACAATTTCAATGATCACAGAGTTTTCAGCTGCTGGCCTCCTCCAGAAAATCAAGATGCCCAGTAAACAGGATATTTTCCTTGAATATGCTCTAAATGAGCCTCCTTTGTTCAGCTTTATTTTGGTGGTCCATGGGGGTGGCACTCCTGGGATTGGGAGTGTCTGACAGTGTTTCAGTGCCGAGGAGGAAATGAAGGGTTTGCTTTTATTAGAGTGTATGAATTCACATTACTCAGCTGTAATTTTTCTTCTTCCCATCATCTACACAAACAAATGTTGACCCCTGCCTTCTTTTTGCAGGTGAAATATTCTCCCAGTGTGACCTTAACCAGAACTTTAATCTCAGGGGGGCTCTTGTGGGGGTTTTTGTGGGGTGGTTTTTTGGTGTGTTTCCTTTTTTCTTTTTTATACAAAGCTTTGCAGAAGTAAATCTGATTTTGTGCCTTTCTCTCCTGATTTCGTGTTTGAATTTAATTGTAACTTTCTTTGGCTTAGGGAGATGCAAGGTCCATATTGTAACAAAGAGGAACCAGTGATGCTTAATTTTTGTAAGGGACCATCAGACAAGGATTGAACAGGGTGAATGGGTCCAAAGTTTCATTGATAAGAAAAGGCAGAGTTAGATGTGGTGAAAGAAGGGAAATGGTGACACAGGTGTTCAGATGGTGATTTTAGAGGGAAGAAAATCTTTGATTTTTAGATGAAAAGTGTGTGCATCAGAAAGGAGGTTTGACAGGATTTTCCATGGGTGCCATATCCTCGTAGAGGCAGGGAGGGGACGAAACAAATGCTGTGTCCCAGCTGCCTGTCTGAGCAGCCAGGACACATTTCCTGCTCTCATCCTTCTCTCCCCTCTCAGGGTTTCAGAGGGTGTGTGGGAAGTGCCCCAGCTCTGGCTGGGACCTGCTGCTGCTGCTGCAGCACCATCAGCACTCCCGGAGCCATGGGGGTCTGTGCTCAGCTGCAATCAGAGGAAAGTTGGATTACAACCTTCAGGCCAAACACTGATGCACTCCTTTCACTCCTGTGAAAAGAAGGATCTGTGCTAGATGGCACTGCAAGGTGCAGGGCCAGGACCAGATTTTAGGAGCAGGCACAGCAGCATCTCCTCTGCTCCCTGGGAGGCTGTGGGGATGCTGGACATGCTCTGCCTCTGTCACCCCTCCTGCTGTCCCTTCACCTGGGTTGGCTCCACATTCAGTCTGAGGGCACCTTGGGCTCTGTAAGTTGTGTTTCCCCCTCTCCCTTCCTGTTCTGAGGGGAAGGTGTCAGACAGGGCAGTTGGTGCGGAACTTTTTTGGGTGCAGCATGTTGGCAGTCAGGTTTCTAAGAGCACTGTTCACTTGGGAAACTTCTGGCTGTGGGGTTTCACTGGGGCCTGAGCACTTTGGATTACACAAAACTCTTCACAGTAGAATTCAAATGTTATAACAAATACAAAGGAAAAAGAAACCCTCTCCTCCCCGTTTGGAGCTGGCTGCTCATTCTGGTTTAATTTGTGTTCTGTTTGCACTCACGTTCTGCCTCTTCCTGCCTTGAATTAGGGGTTTTTCTGTGCTTGAGAGCCCTATTTCTGTCCCCAGAACCTTTATTCACTTTCTTCTTCCTTTGATGAGAATCAGACCCACCCTCCATGAGCTGTGAAGCCTCTGAGATGATGCGAAATGATGTTACAGAGGTCTCTGTCCAAAGCTTTGCATGGTGTGGTGAATTGAGTCTCCTTCCCTGTGTAAGGTGATGCAAACGCTGCTTGATCAATCAGGAAACTCCAAATGTCAGCAAGACATTGAGATTTTAAGATTATTATTGAGGTTTTGGTGTTATTATGGGCTTTTGACTTTGGATGGGGCAGGTAGTATGTGCAACATCTGCCATGTTTTCCTTTTCCTATTGCTTGACTCCCAAAACCATGTGAAAGCAGAGGCAATTCCCAGCACAGCCTCGGTGCTGGAGACACTGAAAACACTGTTCAGCTTTGCTCTGGTGAGCAGTCCTGGGGAATAAACCAGGGCCTGGGCTTCGGGGGTCTCTGTCTGTTAGATGAGGGAAGTGGGAATCAGAGCTGTTGGTGTCCTGCCCTGCTCCAAGGGGTGGGGATTGTCTGGGAGTGGGATGAAGAAAGGGGCATGAGGGAATTCAGAAGGTCTGCTCTGTTTGTGACTTCAGAGGAGTCAAAAAAAAAGAAGGAAAAAAAAAAGAAAAAGAAAGAGGTCTGGATCTTTGCCTTGGATTTCCCCATCTGTTCAGTAAGGATTAAGATACTTTCTCTGCCTCCCATCAGGGTGTAAAACTTAGTGGATTAGCTTGGCTGCTTTCTGATGGCACCTGTTAGGTGCTGTATTTTCAAGCCTGGTGGATGCTGTGTTCCCTTCTGTGAAATCTTTATCCTCGTTGCTTTCTGCAAAGTCAGGAAAACTTTGTTTTTGAGTTTGTTTTCTCTTCTCAGACTTGTCCTCCACTGTTTGACTTTGTTTCAAAGTTTTCCTTCTCTAAACCTCTCCTCAGATACTTTTCCTTTGTTGTGTTTCTCATGCTCCCTGTTTCCCTTCATGGCCAATGCTTTGGAGCAGCCTTGCAAGGTAAATTTGACTTTTATTCTGATAATGATGTCAGATTCTTTCCAAGAAGCTTTAGTGCTCCATTACCTTCAAGAAAAAGAGGCTCATGGTGAATCTTAATTTCATGATTCCATCTTGCTGCACCAGGACCCATTTCTTACCTCTTTCCTGTTGTTGTCCATGCCAGACCTCTTCATGAGGGCTTTTTTTTCCCTGTTCACCACTTGTTAAAAACCCCTGGGAACTTAGAAAAGATCTCCCAGACTCCTCTATAAAATAACCTTTAACACTAACTTCTGTGATGATCCACTTTGCCATCTTGGTTGAATTTGCCTTCCTTCTTTCTTCTGGAGTGTGTTGGAGTTTGTGGAGGGAACCCAATGGATTGGCAGTCTTTGTGCAGGACATTGCCAAACTTGCTGTAACTTCTGCCAGTGCTTTGCAAATATTTGTTGCTTTCTGTGGAAGTCTTGTTGGGAAGCAGCTCTATGGATGTGGAAAGCTTTTAGTGTCAGGAGGGACAAGGACAACAACTCTCCTACCTCGTTAAAGCAGCAGAATATAAAAAGCCTTCACACAAATGTGTTAAAAGGAGGCTGTTAGGAGCTCTCATGCAAAGTCTCCAATATAATTAGAGCGAAGGAGGCTGTTAAAAACACCCATTCCCATCACGATGAAAGTGGGCTAATGCAAACATTGGTACAACCCCCACTGTCACACAGGCAGAGGGTCCTACAAACCCCTGCAGGAACCTCCCCATCCCCACAAACGTGCAGCAGAGCCAGCAGTTCACAGGAGCCTTGCTCACCATAATAAAAGCAAATTAGCCAGGCAAATACCACAGGCATCTGTCACTAGAATCCCTGATCTATTTTGAGTAACTTGGAGCATCTTGGTTCCCAACAGCCATCTTGACATGTGGCTGCACTGTAAATTGCTTGGGGGAAAAGCCAGGCATTTAGCAGTCGTAAAAGAAAAGGCTTCCTGCTGCTGCTGGGAAGGGTTGGCTGCTGGGAAGGCTTTGCTGCTCCCCACGCTCCATTTCTGTGCTCCTGCAGCAGCTCTGCCTCTTGCTGAGCTGCAGGTAAGCCTGTCCCAGCTTTGCTGGCAGGTCTGTCTGTCTGTCTGCCAGTCTGTCAGTGTTGCTTTCAAGGAGTGGGGCTCTTCGCTCTGGGGCATGATGAGATGTCAGTGACAGACACTCGTGATGTCACCAGCCTGTGACCATGGACTTTGCTGCTGGGCTTGGGGTGTTTCATCTGCTCCTTCTGAGGTGACAAGGGTCATTTTTCTGAAGTAACCAGGAAAAGGGCAGGTCAGTGAGATGAGAGGAGAGAGGCAGATTCACTCCTGGTTCCTCCTGGTTGCTTTCTGGTGCTTCCTCCTTAACCCAGGGAGGCAAAATGCCGCAAGTGTTGGGACCTTGGCAACTCCCAAATGGATTTGACATTCAGTTTCCAAAGCAAGAACTAAAATCCCCCATTCCTATCCCAGCACTTAGGAAACTCTTTATGATTTTAACAAAACTGTTAGCAGAGTACTCATCCAGTTAAGGAGCAAGACTTCACGTTTTGATCAGCTCTGATCCTGCAGGCAGAGCTCATTTGTTTGGTGTGGTGACAGTGAGGCACTGAGCAAAGCCAGATACCTGCCCTGCTTCCCCAGCCCCTCACAGCAGGTTTGTGTCCCTTCTACACCCTCCTCCCATTCTACAGGAGTTATAGACTATTATATCTGTGTAAGTTAATGGGCTCCTTATTGCTAAAATTCTGGTGGGTGACAGGAAAGCACTGCCTGTGTTGTTACACCAGTCCCTGTGTGTTGTATTAATTGGTTTTAGAAAAACATTAACCATTCCAGTGGTTAGCAGAGGTCAATACTTGTTCTAGTGGGCCCCTAATTTTATCTGGTGTGGAGGAGGAAAAGAGGGGTGAAGGTAAAACCTAGTGCTTTAAAGTGACCTGCTTTCAATTGTGAACTTTGCCACAAGCTTCCTCGGTGACTTGGGGTTACTCAGTTCCACAAAACCTTGGTTTTCCTGCCCAGGAAATTGTTATTGTAGCATTTTCTTACAACTCCTCCTAGTCTGAGGTTCTGGGGTTCGTGTACCAGGAAGATCCTAAACAGGCTGAAGGGTGATGGTTCAGTGCAAGTATTTCCCAAACAGTTTGCTTTGGAGATGATTCCGTGGCTGGGACACTGCTCCTGCTCTATTGGGCAGTTATTTCGGAGGAGCTGTTGCTGTTTAGGATCTCATTGCTTTCCATATTAACTTCTTGTTTGTAAACAGAGAGCATTGGCTGCTGCTGGTGGTTATCAGTGAGTTACTGCTCTGGGTTGTTTTGTTCAGCTCCAGCTTTGGAAATGCCTCTTTTCTCTATTCCCTAATTGGATATCAGTCAGAAAACAACCCAGCCCTGGGAACATGAGATTTTAATGTGCAGTGAAAAAGTACCTTGAGACTGAAGCCTGTCACTAGAACTCATCTGGAATTGCTTACCATGGAGTAAATTTACTAGAAGCTGTGCTTAATACTGGAGTTTAAAAGGTGGCACCTAAAGAAATCCTCTTAATGTCTCAACAAGCTGAAGTTGACAAGTTCTTTGCGTTAAGGACTTATGGCAAAGTCCAAATCCTTCCTCAGTGCGTTAGGCAAATAATTACAGGGAATTTTTATCTGGATACTTTGCTCTGAGATATCCATTCATAAAATATTTACAGTAACTGCAGAGAAAGCAACAATCAGTTTGAGGAGTTTTTTTTCTTATCTCTTCTCAGAACTGTAGGAATGGAACCCAAGCTATAAATTTTTAGCAGAGACATTTCTTAGGAGAAATTGATTTTTTTTCCCCTGTAAACTTTAATAAATGCAAGAAAATATGGGGAATCATACCCAAATAATCACTGTGCTCAGAGAGTATTTTTTGCAGCTCACTCCCACTTTGTGTCATTTTCCAAAGTCTCATGCCCAGAATGTTATGAGAGCTCCTAAAGATGTCAAGTGACCACTCAGCACCTACCGGGGCCCACAAACCTTTACAGAAGTCAGCAAGTTCAGCACTTGGCTGGGCTTTAAGAGCAGCCTGTGATGGGAGATTGCCAAATTGGCCAAATTATCCTGATTTTGGGTCCAAAGTGGGGAAATAACATGGAAAAAGTGCCTGCGGTTTGGAGGAGACCTGTTCAATAATGATTTAACCATTTTAACCACATCCTATTTAAAAAAAAAAAAAAAAAATTAATTTCTTTTTATGAAGCGTATGATGCAATGTTTCATCTCCTGAAAATCTCCACCAGAGTCAGAAATGACTCATAATTTGTATTATTTATATGTGTGCACGGTTGTCTATTTTTTAATTGGATATTGGTTTAAACATTATTTAAGAATCTTGTAAAGGTTGAAGCCAGTAGCATCAATTCATTTTTCTGGCTTTAAATTTTTACTTTTCATTGGTAGCTACATAAACTCTGACAAACATTCCTGAGAAACCATTATTATTTAAATACAACTCCATGGCTTCCTGGTGTTTTTCAAATACACATTAATTTTGTATGGTGCCTAATTCTCTGTTTTGAAAAATAACATTGATGTAAAGCAGTTGAATGCTTGGGGTGGTTTTTAATTATTTTGGATATTATTTTTGGACAAAAGTAGCAACATATTCTGAAAACTACTATTTAGATAAATATAAAAACATGCACTGGGTGCCTCTTCTCAGTTATTTTGCATTGGAACTTTAAAGTGCAGGCAGAGATGGAATATTTAAAACACATGATTTAATTACTGAGCATATTGAATGAACACACAAATACATGTGTTAGAGAATGGAAACACTGAATCTGATCTGGATTCTTAGTTGAGGTATGCAAACAATTCCTTGTGAAAAAGAGGAGGAAAATTCGCTCTTGTACCTATTTGCTTATTTTTTTCCCCATCAAATGATTTTTCTGCCTAATTTATCAAGCAGAGTGTGTTAGTTTATAGCCAGGAATGAGGGGGGCAATATTAATAATAATATTAATAATGATAATGATGATGATGATGATGATGATGATGATGATGATGATGATGTTGGGCTTGGTGGTTTGGACTATTCACAGAACCAGAGATTAATTTATTTGCTACTGGATTTCCCAAATGTAAGTGTCTTTGTTCCAGGTGTTTTCACAATGGTCCAGAGAAAAGCCCTTCCTGTCCCAGGGCACTTCCAAGAGTTTCTAATTTTACAGGATATAAACCCATAAAAAACATAGAAATTCCCTCATTGCTCAGCTCTCAGAGGCACCACTTTGGGCTGCAGTTACCTCGAGCTGCATGTAAACTTTCATTTGTATTTTTTTGGGGGGGGGCAGATATTGGGTTATGACTTTAAAGAATGAAAGCACTGAGGGAAGAGGCCATCCCCAATTAATCTTGTGCCTCTGGGTTTCCCAGTGCTCGTGGCAGTGGCCATTCCTCTCGCCCGTGGCAGCCTGGTAACGAGGGGGGAGGCACAGCCAGGAGCTCGATTGTTCTGGATGAACTCTCAGCCATCCACAGGGAATTCTGGTACCTTGACCTCCCTGACCCTCAAAGTGCTGAGTGTGGAAAATGGGAAGTCCCCACGGACCTCAATGTGCACAAGATGTCAGAAAAATGCAGTTCTTGGAAAACTGTACCTTTTTTTTTTTTTAGGTTGCATCATTGTGATAACATTACAAGTTTTCTTCCTTTTTTGTTTGGTTTTGTCCCCAAATGCATGTTTGTGGGGGTTTTTTGTACCCTTTCAGTAAGGTTCACATTTTTATTGTATTTTCGGGTGTTTGCAGCTGTCCCAAGAGAAGAAAAAATTGTGAGAGAGGATTTTTAAACACAGCTACATCGCAAAATTTTGTTGTGCTCCTTCTCCTGCCTCCACCACAGAGCTGGGATCTCTTTTAATAATCTCTTCCCCACATTCAGCCAAAAATCTCTCCTGAACTTGAGTAAACTTCCTACAGCTCCTTTCGGGCTCATTAAGGGCTGAGCTATATTTCAATTTTGATATTTGGGTGTTTCCTTGGCAACAGTTTTTTCTCATTTGGACGCAGGGCAGGTTATGGATCCTACATTTGCTGCTCTGAATTCCCAGGGATTTTTTGGGATGGGGGAGCCCGGGCTGGGGCTGGACAGGAACAGGGCTCATTGCAAAGAGGCTGCTCGGCACCAGCCTTGCAATTTCTGGTTCGTAAGCACTTCCAGATCTTTTCTGCCAATATCCAATATCTGTGTATGGTGAGCAGACAACTTGCAGAAGGTTTAGTCAACAGTTTAAGATTTCGGTTCCTGAGCCAAGGTTTAATTTCTTTCCCCTCCCCCTCCTCTTTGGAGGACAGAAGGATGTATTTGATTTACAGTTTCTATAGTGCACCCCTTTAGGGCTTGGGTTTGTGTTTTTCTTGGGGTTTTTTTTTATCTAATCATATTTTTTTTTAATGAACACACCTGCCCTCCCTCTTAGTTCACTGCAAGTGTGTTCTCCCTTTTTTCCCCAACATGATGCATAATTCTGGGCATGGATTTAGGAGTTGAGAATAAAAGTTCAGCTTAGGTTGGCTGAATAAATTAATTTCTCACTGTCTATGTTTTGGTTTCTGTATCTTGAAGGAAAACCCCCAGACATTTAGGAGTAACTGAGACTGGATTTTGAAGGAGTTTAAATGATTTGCTGTTGCAAATGAGCCTCTTATCTCAGCACAGATGCTGAGACAGCAGCACAGGCCAGGCATTGTTCTGAACTTACTAAATTATTATCAACGTTCCCTGGTTCTTGATGGGATTTCATTAGTTGGTCTTGGAGCATCTTAGCAGGGGAAGTGCACTGGTTTTTTAATTTGAATGCTCTTGACATGGATAATGGGGTTTGGTTTTTTTAAGATGCTCTTCTTGATGAGGTAATCATTTAGACATGCCAAAAAAATTCTTAATTAACAGAAGGAATCAATAGACATAACTAGTTAAAAATATATGTACTCTAGATACAAAATTCTGATCTTTTACTCTTGAAACATGAATAATTCTTACTGTGTCTGGTCTGCTACTTGAAAATAAAAATACAGCAGGATGCTGGAAGAGTAACACCTTTTTAAGGGATTCAGGAAAAGCAAAGGGACTTCTTTCTTTACCATGGTCACTTTAGACCTTTGTGAAAGTTTAAATGAAAGCTGTCTCTGTTTTTCATCCACTTCAGCATTGCCAAAGCAACAAGGCCCTAACAGAGAAAGATTGGGTTTCTCCACTAGACAAATAACAAAATACATTCAGTATTTTATCAAATAAGCCTTAAAAAAAAAAGAAAAAAAAGAAAAAAGATTTGAATTCTTAATTCCTGCAGACTAAATCTTTATTTACCTGAGAGACCAAACATCTCCAGTGGTGGTTTTCTGGTCTTCAAGGTAAATAATGAACCCTTTACAGAAGTGCTTACTTAACATCCTTACCCGAGGTCCCTCCAGGCTCTCTGGTGTAAATTATGTGTTTTATGAAGCTGGTAAGAATTGAACACACAAACCAACATTTAAATAACGTAGGGAGGGGTATGAGAGTGTCCTTGCACTCCCATCTGTGCACAAGTGGGTCTGAGCCTTAAGATGAAGGGTTCTGGCAGGAATTATTTATAGCTTGGATCATTTTGTCTTTGTCTTTTCTTTTCCATACGAGCCAGAATTTGTTACTATCAACCTTAACTTTCAATTTCCTGGGCTTTGTCAGCTTAAGCCAGACACTTAACCTCTTTCAAAAACTTTTTTGTTTATTTAACTTTTTTCAGATTTTATTGAGGCAGAAATATTATGAAAAAATTAAAGAAAGAAAAAGAACTTGGCTCAAACAATATTGAAAAGCAAAGTTATTTTTCACTTTCTTGAAACAAGGAGAAGGTGAAAAATGCTGACTATTTTACCTCTACTCCCCCAGACAAAAAGGGGAGGTTGAGGCAGGAAAATAGCCTGGCTGCATTTGACTTTGCAAACACAATTCCAAAATCCAGATGTATAATTAAAGTCAGTGAGTCAGAAAACTGTAAATATTGAGCAGACATCAGCAGCACCAAGGGTGTTTATCTGGAGGCTCAGAGGCAGCAACAAGGATGAGGAGGATTTTTTTGGTTCAGGAATGTTCAGCAAGTGTGACACACACATGCAAACTTATCAATTTTGATTGTAATCAATAATGAGAGATTTAAAATGCCAGCCACCATTTGCCTGCAATCATTTTTCTTGCAAACTTCTCCTTCTGGACCTTGCTGCAATATCAGTGAGGGTTCATCAATCGACATCCAGAAACACCAGTGGTGTTTGCATCCTGCCCTGGGATGTTCCTGGGGGTTTTCTCTCAGGAACTCTTTTTTGGGGGGTGTGAGGTTTCCACCCCCCAGCTCTTCCTGCATTACAAACACCTCAAGAGGCTGAACCAATAAGTTATGGAATCATGGAAAAATTCAAATTGGAAAGACCTTGAAGTCTATCTTTTTCCACCCCTTGCCATGGGCAGGGACACCTTCCACCATCCCAGGCTGTTCCATCCCAACCACCATGGGTACAGCTGAGCTGAAGTATTTTAGGAAGCTTCCTGTTCAGCTTTCCATAAATCTTGGTAAATCTGGAGAAATGGCAAATTAAATCAGTTGTGGGCATGGAGCAGTTTTTACAACACTGGAACATGCTCAAGCTGGTGACAGAGAATGTCTGCAGTGAAAAACCTCCTGATTGTATGTGGGCTGTAACTGCCAGGAGTTCTTGGAATGAAGAATGGGAAGAGCAGCCATGGGGACAGCACAATACTGGGGACAGCTCTGGGTTCAGGGGCATCCTGTAGGTTATTTTTGTGGCTCTGAAAATCTGAGGTATCCAAGGATGTGTGTAGAGTCCAGAAAGATTTTTTATAACAGGAACAAAACAAAAACAAAACCCTTTTCTTGGGTTAGAAAAGCCAAGCCTTTGCCTCGTGCCCCTGAGTTCCCCACGTATGGATCCTACCACCTTGGAATGGAGAAATACAAATATTCCTGCAGATATTGAGGAGAAATGCACGTTCTTCTACAGATTCTGGGGAGAAATGGACAATGCTGGTTGTTTTTTAGAGGATTAATGGTGTTCTTTCCACTGCAGCTCTCCCAACACTCCGTTCTGGCTGGGAGGGTTGTCCAGTGGGGACTGTGCTTCCTCTGGAGCTTGCAGGATTCAGGGATCCACAGCAGGATCCTGCCCTCTGATGAGGAATTTTCCAAGCCACAAACTCACATGGGGCAAAAACCATTCCCCCAAACCTTTCCTGTGAATGGAAGTGCTCCAAAAGCATTCCCAGTCTGTGCTTTCCATGGAGGTGTGAACGTGGGGGAGAAGTGACCCACGAGTGGCTCTGTTTGTTGTGGGGTCTTTTACTGGGGGAAGGAAAGCAACTCTCCAGGTTTGCAAGTCTGAGGAGAGCTTAATTAAACTGATTTTCTGTTACTGAAATACCCCTCCACCTGCTTCTGTGGGGCTCAGAGAGGCTCCTGCTCCCAGAAGGCTGGGAACTGGGAGGAGAGAGTCAGATTGCAATTTTTTTTTTATTGTTCCAGGCTCCTGAGTCTGCTTTGTTTGGATTTAAATATATAGAAATAAAAGTGGAATTTAGGTGACTTTCAGGGGAAAATTCCAAAATAATAGCAAATTTTGTATATCTTTAAAAAACTTATTCAATTATACTTTGGATTTTTCAAAATGCTGTGTTTATCATTTAGTTATTCACAGCTTTTTAAAAGAGTTGTTATACAATTATTTTTTCTTTCTGTTTTTTCTATTCTGGAATTTTTATATAGAAAATTGAGGTTGGAAAAGAAGACAGAAAAAGGAACAAAAATTTAATAAAATACTGTCTTTCTCACTCTTGCCCAACCATAGGAAAAATTTGGGAGAGAGGGCATCCTCAATAAATAATAAATAAATAAAAATAAATAAATAAAAAAGAATAGTATTTCACCAGTTCTGATTTTAGAAGAAACTAGTCCTTGTACAGCTCAGTCTTCTGACTGAACTTCAGTATCTAGATGCAATGTGATGAGCATTATAAATAAGCATCGTATACTATTTATTATAATGGGCACAATAATAATTCAGTGAGTGTCCGGCACAGGTGATTGAAGCCACCTGGTGAGATGCTGAGGAACTGCAGGAGTGATCCTGAGCCTGGTGACGCCCAGGAAATCAGGGAATTCTGCTGGAGATGTCCAGGAAAAGGCTGTCCTTGGTCTGCTCTTCCCATTCCCAGCTGGGGGGGAGGAGGAAGGAACTTCTGGGTTCGCTCCCCAGAGTGTGAGCTGACACCAGGAGGGAAAGGATTTCCCAGAGGGTCTGCGAGTGAGGAGAAGCTGCTTTGGGACCTCTGGAAACTTGTCCAACCCTTCTGGCACAATCCCTGAGGATTTACAGGCTTGGTCACCAGCCAAACCATCACCAGGGCGAGCTGTCCTGCCTTTGATGGAGCCCCGTTATCTGCAGCATTACCACGCCCCGCAATAAACTGTTAATTACTCTAAAAGCTCATTAACGTGAGTAGTTCCATGTAAAGCTGGCGGGGACACCACAAATGCTGCCTTCATGCAAAACATTTACAAGGCAGTGTCCTGATATCAAATTGCCTCGCAGGTTCCTGTCCTGTCTCTTTAAGGAAAAGGTTTTTCTCTTGCTTGAGGGATGTGTGAAAATTTGGAGCCATTTCTTTCTCTTTTTTTTTTTTTTTTTTTAAGTTCCTTTCCTATAGTGCTGTGGCCTCTTTGTCTTCTCATCGGTTCAGCCTCTGCAGCAGATTCCCAGGCTCCTCTTTCCCTCTCTGTTCTCAGCAGTGATTTAATAAATACATTTCAAAATCACTTTTTCCTTTCTCCTCCACCCAGCTGCCAACTCCCACCCCCAGAATGTGTGTCTGAATGTGAACTGAATTCACATCCGCAGGCACTGATAGCTCTGATTTCACCAGAACTTAAGATGATCTGGACTTCTTTTATTTTAAACGAGTTCCTTTTTAATTCCTTTTTTGCCTTCTCCCACTGCCTGTGTATTTTGGATCTGAGGTAAAAGTCCATCTTGCAGTTAGAATGTGAATTAAACATCAGACTGTGGAGAAAGGGAGAATCAGGGTGACCAGGTCACAGTTACCACCAGATACTGTGCTAATTCTTTTGCCAAAACCTGCTGGCAGTAAGTAGAATTCCCTAAATTCCCTAACCAAATTTGCTCAGTGGTACAGTAAATATTTTAGTTCTTGTTGCTTAACATTTAGCAGCAGGATGCTCGAATGCAGTGGGACTGCCTGATGCGTGTGTGCAGCTCTGCTTTCCAGTGCTTGGATATTTATGGGAATTTTCTGCTTCTGAGACCTCAAATTCAATTTCCATTGGCACTGATCTATGGCAATGCCCACGGATTTTGGTGGCACTTAAAGCAGAGAACCTCTGAATATTTCAGTGGAGCACTGGAGGTCAGGAATTTCTGCTTTCCTTCCACTATCCCGGGTTACTCCAACCTGGCTTTGGACATTTCCAGGGATGGGGCAGCCACAGCTTCTCTGGGAATTCCATTCCAGCCCCTCACAGGGAGGAATTTCTTCCCAATATCTAATCACACTGCACCACAAGGCTTCAATCCTCAAGTTTTCCTCTCCCTGGACTGCTTTATCTGGTGTTATCTTATCTTTACTTTAAACTTCCTTTCGCTTCTTCTATGCAATAAATTTAGATCCAATTAATGCATAACAAGGAATTAAATAGCAAGGTTCTTGTCTTCTGTTTCTTCATCCCCATGGCTGTAATGAGTGCAATAAAAATTCATGCAAAGGAAGGAGTGGTTTGCTGTGAATAAACTCAGGACAGAACATGGCCCCAAGATTCCTGCATTTCATGTACTTTTAATACCTGCATTTCCAAGCTGGTCCTGCTGCCTCACTGGTGAAGAGCAAAAGCATTAAAGACCTGAATATAAGTGAAGTAATGCAAGACAAGATCTGTCAGCACAGGCTTTAATGTTGCTTAACAAAATATGTTACAGTAAATCTTTATAGACTGTATAAGTACGTCGAGTTCCAACAAAGTAAACCAAAGTAAACATTTCTCTTATGGGAAATTAAATTCCATGTGGTTAGTGCAGAGCCATGATTAATTCAGAGGCAATGAGAATAAAGTAAAGTTATTGACTGTGTCTGAGAAACAATTTCATGTCAGGGAGAAAAAGGGGGGGAAAAATAAAAAGTTTAAACACCAAGATAGTAGGAGGGGAAAAATAGAAGTGGAGTTTCTGATCTTTAATTATAAATGAAAGCATTGATGCTGTAGGTATTAAAGGGGCATCAATTATTGATAATGAGCTCGCTGCAGTATTAGGGAGGAGTTCTTTGCTCTGAAGATCCCACTCTGAGGGGATGTGTGTGTGAGCACACGAGTGAATTCCCTCTCTGCCTTCCCCAGGAACAGTGAGACTCTGAGGGCTCTTGGACAGCAGCCTCAGCCCCAGTGCTCAGCTTCATGATGTTCGTTTTAACTTTAAATGATTTTTAATATTCCACATATGGTTTCATGGTTTTAAGCCTCCTCACTGGGAATGAACAAGGCTGTGGTATTATGATGAATAGTGGATCAAGTCCAGGAACACCCACTTGCTTCCCTACATATCAAACATGTGGCGCTCCCATTAAATATGGGAATCTCCCTGGGGATCAGGGTTGTCCTATCTAATCCAGTTCTGTTTTGTTCCCCCGACCCGAATTGAGTAGGATGCATTGTTCCCATACATTCTTGTTTTAATTAAATGCAGTAGATATGTCATGTCAATGAAATATTCCAGGTCTGTTTTTACATCTGTAGCCATTTTCTCCTCCTGTACTTCCATTTGCCTTCTTGGAAAGAAACTCTCCATTAAGTACAGCCTTGGATTAGTTGATTGGCTGTGTGTGTGTGCTGCCAGAACAGTTCAAATAAAAACCTTAATGTTGTTTTTCGTTTGTCTTTTTTTTTTTTGCCTATGTAAAACCAGACCATAATGTCACAGACACACTGCTCCTCTGAGAAGCTGGAGAAAACTCAGCCTCCAAATTACCTGTGTTTGTTTTGCTAAGTGGATGGGGTTTGCAGCAATCACACCGAGCCTTTCCCTCCTTGTTCCTGCTCTAATTCCTTCAGGAATTAGCACGGCGGACAATGAACTGGGCTTGTTTTGTAGATCTGCTGGAATAATTTGGTAACTGATCCAGTGGATACAAAGATGCACCTCTATTTAAAATAAAAAACCTCTCTGAGTATATGCCAGGCAGTTTATCCAGGTTTGGAAACTGATCTTCTTTTAAGAACCCAGTGTTCAATTATTATTTTTAAAATGCTGGATTACAGCTACGAATTCTCTGGAGGTTAAACCAGAGCCTTATTATAAGGGGAACTACAAGTAAACATTATTAATTGTAAAAAAAAAAAAAAATTGCTTAAATTAGGTTTTTTTTCACACCTGCTTCTTTCTTAATTAGCTCGTAGTCCACATATTTCAGTCAGTTGAACTCTTTAGTATTTATTCAAGCATACTTGACATTAACATACTGTTTGATGTTTGATATCCTGAGTTTTTAATTTAACCACATGACAACAAATGGTACTTATGAAATATCAGTGAGCTGGAAAAATATCCTGTGTTGCAGTCGTGTGCTGGAGTGAGCTGAAAGCTGCTTCCTCTCGGAGGTTTAAGAAGGGTTTAAATGCACAGGGGGAATTTGTGCCTCATGCTGATACCCCTGGTTTTTATCCTCAGCAAGATTTCCAGGCTGCTGGGGGTACAGAGCTACCAAGAGGGAAGCAGACTTGATCTGGGAGGGAGGAAGAACCACCAAAATACTTTCAAAATGATGTCATCATTTAGAGGTTTCTTACAAAATGGGAATTTGTTCTGACACACGAGTCACCAGCAAAATATGTGGCATCTATTTTTCTGGGTTTATTCATGTTGTTACATTTATTTGGACCGTGCCTTCCCCACCTTCTGATAATTTACAGTGATATTTACAATTATTTGCATCAAAATTCTCCAGTTTGTGTCCCAGCACTGCTGGGAGCTGGCCTGGCCCTGTTGGGTGCTGCTCACCACAGCCCCTGCCAGAGAGAGAACTCGCTTTTAAACCTGATTGTACAAACACAGAGCCCAGAAACCACAGCAGCCTGTGGAACAACTTCCTGAGGATTTCACAGCGGGGCAGTGGCTGCACCAGGATTCAAGCATATTCCCTAAACCCCAGGTCTCTAAATCCCAGGCTGTTATGACAGTACTTTACCAGGAGTTTATTTATTTATATATTTTTCAGTGGGCAAACTGAGGTATGGAGTGCCCAGCTGGACTTTTCTGTTGTTGGGGACAAGCCCCAGTCCCTCAGCTGCTCCCTGGGTGCAGTGTTGGCTTGGGGCTGGCTCAGCCCCTCTGTCTCTGGGTGAATAATCTCACATTTGTGATTCCTGAGCCAACGATGACGGTGCCGAGCCCTGGCCAGAGTTAAACTTGCAAAAATTATTGCCAAAATCTTGATACCTGCTGTGCTGGGCTTGGTGTGTCATCTCTGTACAGGGGCTGGCCAGGCTGGGGGTGGGGGTTGCAGGGAAGGGTGGGGGAGATGTGAGTAATTTGCTAAATCTGCTGCAGATTCTCTTGTGCAAGTCTTGTCCTCCTCAGGCTCTTTCGTCTCTGACACCAAAGTTTTCTCATTTTGCTGAATGGCTCTTGCATTAAGCAGAACCTGGTGTTTTCAACAGAGCTGTGCTGTTAATCAACTTCTTAGTTTATTCGCTAAAATATTTAAGAGATCCCAAATGAAAAGTTTTGAAATACTAAAAACAGGAAATTTTGAGCTGACTTAAGATTAGAATTTTTCATGATTTGGAACCTAAAAACTGAATTCTCTCTTGAAATCAAACCCCTTATTTTAAAAGGTGATAAAAAAATACTTTTGCTCTCTTAATGCTTTTGCTCCCTGTGAAAAATGTAACAAATTGTAAATCTCCTTTTGCTTCTTGCATTGCACACTGAAACTTGAGGTGTGATTCTGTATTTGTAAAAATGCTGTTAATCACCATGATGACACTTTCAGGTTTTTTTCTAAGCCATGTGGTTAGGAGATTAAAAGTGCAACATTTTTGGAGATAAATATGTATCACTTCGGGTCAGCCAGAGTGACCAGAATTACAGTAGGATATCCTTGTAATGAGGAAAAAACTGGTATAACACCCTAGCTTCAAGCTAATACTAGTTTTTTTTTAAAAAAAGATTGCTGGTTGTTTTAGGAGACACGAGTTTACCTGTGATCTCAGTCACCAGTAAATCACTTTATCTTCAGCCACATGGCTGTGTGAGCACACCTGTGTTACCCCTGCCTGCCTGCTGCTCCAGTTTGATGGCAGGGACTGGCTCCTCTTGTGCCATTTATCATAAAAATCATAAAAAGGAGGCAATAAAAGAATATTTGTGCTTGCACCCCATATCTCAGTGCCCCACACCAGGAGATGCTGCTGGGGTGGGGCTGGGCTGGGTCGGGCTCAGGCTGTGCTGTGTAACAAATGAAGCGTGTAAAGAAATATTAAACACGGGGGTTAAAGAAAATCCCTCATGTTAGAGGAATGTTCCAAACTGAGGACAATATCTTCATAAAAACAAATGGGAGACAGATGCATGGATTGCAAGGGGCAGGATAAATGGGGTGGAGAGGAAGCTCGGGTTTAATGTTCACACTTGTTAGCAGGTGAAGATAACAGGAGAGGGGATGAAGCTTTGTTTAGAGTCACTGGAGCTCATTCATACAAAACTGCTTTGTCTTTGCTGGGTTCTTCGCTCTGTGTCTTAATTAACAAGGGATAAGGATGCACTTAGCTGGAACTGTGACTTCTGAACAGAAAGCTGATGTCAGTGGAAGCCTTGCTCTGACCTTGGCTGACTCGGTCTGGAACATGGGGTTGGAAGCTCTGTCGGAGTGCCTTTGACACACAAATGTGGATGAGAAACTCTGGGTTTAGGGATTTAGAAATAGAATATTTGCTCTGATGGGTTCCCAGTCCAAACAGAGAGAAGAACAAGTACTGACCTTGAGGAGGAGGTGGCAGCACTGCAGGAGAGATGAACAGCAGAGCTCAAACCAGTCCTGGAGTGTTGCTGTGATTCATGAAACCCACACTGCACTTCACACCCTGTTTGACTGTCTGGTTCAGAGACACACAGAGAAAACAGTTTTTCCAAGGCTTACCCTTACCTCTGGCCTGCCAGGCTGTGTCACTCCCTGTCTGGAAGCAGAAACCTCACTTTCTTCTCCCCGTAATTACAACTTGTCTCTGGCAGGTGGACTTGGCCACACGACTGTTGCCTTTGGGCAGAGCTCATGAAGGGCTGTGAGAGGCAGTGGCAGCCCCCAACACTGATGGAAAATGTGGAAAAAGGACCAGAACTGTGAAAAGCAACTGTGTTGCTTTTAAGATTTCCTATGATTACTTTGAATAGAGCAAATAAATAAATAAATAAATTCAAGGCAATGTAGCAGAATTTGCAACACATCTGTGCCAAAAAAGATTCCAAGGAGGCAAAACTGCCTTTGAAAGGCCAAGCTTTAACACCAGTGCTGCTCCAGCCAGGGACAGGGAATGTGCTGGAGCACAGTGCACACCCTGGGCCTGAAATTTTTATCTGTGTCTGGGTGTATTTTGTACCTAAGTGTTGTTTGAATTCTCTCTCTCTCAGTGAGAGGGAGGAGCTTCTCAGGGAGGTGAGTGAGAAGCTTAAGGGAGAGAGTGGGATTCTGCCAGCTGCAAAACCAGCAGCTCCCACCAAAGTGAAACACATGGAGATCATCCTCAGAATTAGGTTCTCTCCTATCTGAGAGAGAAGAAATATTTGAATAATGGTGGTTCACTGTCCAAAGTTCAGATCTACAATCATTATATTAAAAGGAAAGGCCCAAATCTAAGAAGGGGTGAAGGTTTTGAAAGCTGCAGGTTGAAATTCTGAATTACACCAGAGGGGGAAGAACAGAAGGACCTAAATCTGCTACTAGTCCTGGGGCACAGGAGTTATTTTGGAGAGGGGACAAGGCATGGGTGCTGCAAACAGTGATGCCAGGAATATTTATTTAAGTTTAAAAGGCCCTGAATAAAAGTGCTCAGGGAGTGGTCAGCTCCCATAACAGTGGAAAAGACTTAGGGAGAGGTGGAGAGGTCTCTGAGGATGCTTTGAAGTGGGAGTCCAAGAAAATGTATTGGGATTGCTGGAATGAGCTGACCAGGAGGAAGGAGGTGTCAAGGAGAAGCTGATCTAGAAGAAGACTTGGTGATTATGGAAGAAAGGCACCAAACCCAGCAGTTGTGAAGGGGAGATCCAGCTCTTTCCATTTGCAGCTTGAGGGAAACATTTCCCCTGTGACCCTGGTTTGTTTAGGGCTACCTTTCCCTGATCCTCTGTGGTCTGTTGGTGCCTGACACCTGCTCAGGGTGACAGCACTGGGACTCTGCATCCCATATATTAACAGCTTTTCTTTTATGTGTGAAAAGGGGAGAGATTTTTTGCCACCCCCCCAGAACATTCTGTGTAATTTAGAACCTGGAAAGTTCTTTTACTCTGGGTAGTTTCAGTGAGGACTTCAGTTCTGCTGCAGCTCAGCTTTTGGGCTCCACCTGCATGAAACACACCCTTGAATGAGCCACTGAGAGGATGATTTTTCTTTAAAGACCATAATCCTAATGCCAGATTATTCCACATGTCTAGAGCCAGATCAACAGACCTGTGTAAACAAGGCACCACAGACTCTTTACTTGATTTTAATTTTTTTAAAATTTTCAACCATTTAAAAAAATATAAAGAGGCTACTTCAGATTCTGCAGAAGTAATAATAAAACCAGACCTAATGGGTCACCATATGTGGAGAGGAGTTCTCTTGGGTCTTAGGATATACACTTAGAGAGTGAAGTAAAGAAAAGGAAAAAAGCAGTAATATTGGCAACTGTTGTTAGGTAGTATAAACAATAGCCAGCCATTGGCTTGGAGCAGAGGATCAAGTTCCAATAGCACTCAATAGGGAGCCTTCCTTAAAAAATTAGAAGAAGCTGGGTTGGATCTGGTCCATGCTGGGAATGGCAGAAGAAGCAAAAACAAGAGTAAATGAATGGAAATTAAGCAGCAGGAAATGGGGATTTGGCACAAAGTTGGAATTTGAAACTACAGAGAGGTGTCAGTGATAAAGGTTGGATAGAGTTTCTGGCCAAAAACAGAAAGAAAGAATGCAGATGTGTTCATTGAATAAAGTACAGATGTAGAAACAGGGAGAGGGGGGCTGATGGGGAGAGAGGAATAAAGAAAAGGGGGGAAAAAAAGAAAGAAACAGAGGGGAAATAATGCTGAAAGTAGGTGCATTCATGTTTAATGTTTTTTTGGAACAATTTTTCTCTGTGAGTCTGTAGAGAACGACAGGTCTGGGCTCAGCTCGATCACTGCATTCTGCAGGGAGCAGATTTTTGCATTTAACTTATTCTTGCCCCTTGTGTGTTTTGGCCCCACATTCCTTTGGATTGTGCACTGTTCCACATCGAGGTGTGAGGTGGGATCTGCTCATTTATCATCTGACAGAATCTCTTCAGGAAGAGGAGCTGATGTCATTGCTGGGACTACACAGTTTGTGTCCTGGACCTCTCGTAAAGAGCCTGGGATATAAAGTCTTCTGTGCAGGTTTTTATTATGATTTTATTATCTGTGCAGTATATTATTTACTTATATAAATAAATTTTATTTTTATTTCATTTTCTCAATTGTTTTTGTTCTTTCCTACCTCTCTACAGTGGAGTATTTATGCCTAACTCCAGGCATATGGCAGCACAATCAAAATTTATCATGTATTATTTAAATAAGCTCACATTGTGGCAATTGACAGTGGGTATGTTCTTGCTAATTACAAAGTAGGCTGATTTGCTTAAACTGTTGTGAATATGAGCCCATTTTCCCCTGCAGTTGGGCAGGATAATGACAGTTTTGTTTCCCTTTCTGCACTTCATCTGATGAGTGATGCTGTTGTGTTCTTTCCCAAAGTCCTTTTATGGCCCCCACTGCAGTAGCTGCTGGTTTCTTGTGTGGAGATCTGGCTCCCCTCTGCCCCAGTGACGAGGGGAAGTCCTGTCACTCCTGCTGAACACCCAGTAAACCCAAAGCTGGGAGCTCTGGAGGCACTCAGCCATTTGTCTCCCATTGATCTGAGCCCATAAAATAAGAAATATGGTCTCAGCAACTTGCCAAATAATCCCACAGCCTGAAGCAGAGCTCAGGGTAGGATCTGGGCTTTCTAAACTTAGGCTGGGCTTCAGCTATTGAACCAATTCCTTCAGTGCTGTGCTCACAGAGCTGGAGCTCAGGGAATAACCTGTCCAGGGATGAAGCAGTGCCCTCTTTGCAGTGGAGCTGCCTCACCCTGGAGATCCCACAAACATACTGACTTTTAATTGAGGCCTTGTGCCTTGAACTCAAAAGTGTAAACCTGTATAACTATAAAATCTGTTACAAATCTCGTGGTGTGTTTCTGAAGGGCCTGATTCTCTGCTGACCCCTGTCCTGTGTGCCATTGGCCGAGCAGCAAAGCTGGCATTTTGTGTCTGCTCCACGGACACAGTTAATTAACATTAACAGTTAATGTTAATAAATGACCTGCAGGGCTGCATGAGGCCAGAGCTCCCTGCAAACAGCAGCCAGAGTGAATGGCAGCCTTTGAGTAACGCTGGACCAAATCATTCTGTGGTTTATGGATTCGTGGTGTTAGACTTCATCTTGTAACTCAGTCTGTGCCAGGCCCTGTTGACTTTTTTAAGAGCCTGTCCAGGAAAATTGTTTCCCTACCCAAGGTGGTTGCAAAAAAACAGCTACTGATGTTTTAGGCCTTCCCATGTGTAAAGGCAGGTAACCCCCCACAAAGGACTGGTTATTTGACTTTTAAATTCAGCATAAAGTTCACAAAGAGGACTTCATGTATTATCGTGGCACAACACAGGTGAGGGAAAAAAGATACAGAGAAGTTGAGTAAAAAACAAAACATGGAGAGGTCAAAGGAAAAACAAGACATGGAGAGGTTAAACAACTGCTTTGACAGAGATGACAGGAAGTTTAATGGGAAAACAAGGATTTAATAAGGGAGCTACTTATATGGATTTAAATCTGTTCCCTCTGCCTAACCCTTCCACCAGGGAAGATGCAATTCATCAAAGTTATATTGATCAGTAAAAGGAAATCTGTGAAGAGACATTAAAACTCTCTTTTTGGGGCTAAAGCAAGCTTCTTCATGGCTTTATGATGAACTTTGTGCTGACTTTCCTCTGAAATGGTGCCTGGTGCTGGCTCATGTCAGAGGCCAAGTTTGAGGTCAAGGGGCCCAGTGTTCCTATAAAAGAACATGGAACAATGTAGGATTTGCTGTGATGTGCCAGTCTTTGTGTTTCCTGATTATCTGTATTTTTGTGTAACCACTGGGCTATTTTTTGATTAAACCCCCTGGTATCTTGCTGGTGCTCAGTGAAATCAGCCCAACCTTCCTGGATTTTTTTGGACTGACCATTGAATATCTGTGGCTGGATTGTCCTAATGAAAACTGTGGCAGGTGCTGTCAGCCTCAAAGGCTTGGATCAGGGAAGTGAGGTCAAAATATGGACAATTGGATTGTCTCAGAGCTCTTTCCTAGACCTTTATGCTTTGTGATATCAGTTTCTGCAAAATATTCAAATAAATATTGTTATCTGAGACTTCATGAGAGCTTAGATTCCATGACCATGGCAATCAATGAGCCTAGTTTTAAAGAAAGGTAGACCTCAAGCAATCTAAACTAACAATAATAAATAAAAACTTCCATATTACTTAAAAAAAAATAATTATCTACTAATGTACTCCTTATAGGTTGTTTGCTATTTTACTTCTAATTTTTGCAGTTTAGGACTTGGCTATCTGACTCTGGATTTTTTTTTCATTAAGACAGAAAATAAACTATATTTTGGCATCTAAGCATCATTCGATATTTAGCTCAAGTATAAAATGTCTCCACTCCAGAAAGTCTTTATTGTCTTTTGAGCTCTAGAAGGAATTTGTAGCTTCTTCACAGCTGTTGTTTTGCTCTTAACTATGAGTAGTGGTTGCACAACATTTCCTTTATATTTCAGGATATTGTTAAAAAAAATAAACCTGCAAAATGAAATGTGTTTTTAAGTGCTACAAAATTTAAAGGAGTGTTATCCTAGGTTTTTAAGCAGCATCTGGCTGCCTTCTTTATTCTATTCCTCCATTTCTGCTTCATATCTCATCCCCTCTCCCCCACCCTTCCCTTTATGGAATCTTTTAAGTGTAGATGCTACTTACATGCCTAAACAGCTGTAAAACTACCAGTGCAAACCCCCTGGAAATGCTGAACAGATGTGCAGGGGTGGGATACACATCTGGGCAGCACTGTCACCACATGGGAGCCTGGACCCTTCACCTTCCCGGCGAGGGCAGAGTGAAAGAGGCTCTGCTCCAAGGTTTAGCTCCTTTGCTGAATTACTGAACTTTTTACTGGCTGGGCTGGGAAGGGAATGCTCCTGGAATCGTGGAGTGGTTTGGGTTGGAAAGGACCATAAATCCCACCCAGTGCCACCCCTGCCATGACACCTCCCACTGTCCCAGGGTGCTCCAGGCTCTGTCCAACCTGGCCCTGGACACTTCAGGATTCTGTGATAGGGTTTGATCCTAGTCCTGGATTAAAATTTGGACCAGATGGAAGTAACACAGGAGAAATCCTTGAGGATTATGAATGGCAAAACCCTGTGTGAACACAAGGCAGAGATGCCAGAAGATGTCAAATTAATGCTTAAACCCCTTCAAACCCTGAGGCTGGGGTTGATGAGATGGTCTTGAAGTATAGCAACATCATGGAAAAAAAAGGCAAGAAAAAACTCAACAAACAAGACAAAAACAGGTGAGAAACAAGAGAGTTGTAGAAGGTTGATGTTTAGTGGCTGTTTATCACATGCTTTGAAAAACTGCATCTGAAGGCACATTCCTGCTGCTAATAACATCTAACCACACTAATAATAGCCTATAGGTTATAGTATTTGGCACATGTCACCCCAGAAGTGTTTCCCAGGAGGTCTTTGCAGGGCTCATTGAAGAGCAGCCAGCCTGAGGGTGGGGGACAGCAACTGGGCAGGCAAGAGCTATCACATAAGAGCAAAAATAATTCCTCAGGAGAGCACCAAACCCTTCCCAGCTCCACCAAAAATTCACCCTATGAATACCTAAGCTAATGCTGGGCAGACAGGAAGCTGCCTTTCCATCTCTTTCCATCCACACAGAGCATGGTGGGACTGTTGGGGATGTCCTGGGCAGGACTTTGATGATCCTTCCAGCTCAGGATATTTGATGATTCCATGGTTCCACCCAGCCTTTCCACCCCTGTGTGCTGAGTCCACACCCTGCATGGAGCACAGGAGAGCAGGTCAAAGGGAGGGGATGGAGACTGAAGAGGAGTTGCAATTTATTGAAAGAAAAATAAAAAGGAAAGGGAAATAGTCTTTGAAGATAGAATAGGCTTGGAAAAATCCACTTTCTGATTCATGCTGGCAGGGAACTGGTGTGGGATGGGGCTGCTCTTGGACGTGGTTGGTGCTGCCATGTCTTCTGGGAATCCCCTCCTCAGTGCCCACGGGTCTGCTGTGCCTCTCTGTGCCCACTGTGATGAGGCTGGGTTATGTTCCCCATCTAAAAGCCCTGCTCCACTGAATTCCTGACTCATTCCCTTTCCACAGACTGTATCCCACAACAAAGATGAGTCAGGCACCTCTTCCTAATCACTCACTTTACAATAAAAAACCTTTTTGCTGCCAAGCAGTGGTTTGTCAAGGATCAGCCTGTTAATTTGTCAGGGAAGGCTGGATGGGATCAACATCAGTGACTGAAAGGTTTTATCATCCACCACAATCAGAAATGTTCCCACAGCTCAGATCTTCCTCTGTTACCCAGGACATGTGCAACTCCGACTGACAAAATTGATCTCAGTTTTAAAACTCCAGATATTTGCAATGTACTTAAAATGATCCTACTAAGTTTGGGCAGTTGTTGGCCTGAGCTTTGTGTGTGATGGGATTCCCATCTAACCCTGAATCATTCATGGGTTTTGGGGGTACCCAGTTTCTGGGTAGATCACAATTTCCATATTTAAATCTACCTGTGAGATTGTTGCCCACAGGATAAATGGGACACAGAGGGGCTCACCTCTAATTAAGGTTCTGGGCAGTTTTATTTTATTAACAATGAAGGGAGATCAAAATTCCCAACCCCTGCTTTCAGGTACATGTAAAATTCTTTAAATCCTATATTTTGTGTATGGTGGGAGACTGACAGGGTGATGACTGGAGAAGGAAGATGGTGCATTTCCACACACAAAAATAGGAGCAGATTTGCAGAAAAGGTTGAGAGGACTTCCTGACCTGCGGGGGTGGCTAATGGAGCTGTTTTTGTGTCGAAACTATGTGAAAACTGCAGCTGTGAATAAGGATGTGTCTGAGCCACAAGGTTTGGATTCATTTCCAGATTCACAGGCATAGGCGTTGGGATGTGAGATTGCAGTCTGAGCTACTCCTTGGGTTGGATCCAGTTTAGATCCTTGTGCTTTTCTTTTTGAGCTTGTTTTGCTCCCTTCAATTCTCAGCCTAAGCTGGTGGAGGTTTGCAGCCCTTGAATTCCCAGTGTGTTGTCAGGGAGGGCAGAACTGCGCTGGAGTGAAGGAATCGTGAATGTCCTTCTGAGGAGGGGTCTGGGTCCAGCAGAAATGTGAAGATCTCAGGTGCCTGGTGAAATGTTTGTAGGTTGGGAGTAAAGCAGCAATGTTTGACTGGGCATGGGGCTTGCATTAAAATTGGAATAATTGCTCCGTGCCTCATCTCTGCGTGATCCTTGCACATTTCCCAAATTTTGGATTGCAGTGTGCAAATTGCAATTCCTGCTGCAGGGAAGCTCCGAGGCTGAAGTTCTGTGCAAACCATTACTGCCCCAAACAGATCCTTGAAAATGAGCCTGCCTGCAGCAGGAAAGTGGGATTTGGTTCTTCCCCCAAACTGCCGCTCCATCACATCCCCCTGATTTCAGCAGTTTGGCCAAATGTTTAATTACTGCAATTACAAAAGGGCATCGTGCTGCATGTCAATCATCCTGCATGGCAAATGTTTGCACATAACCAAGATTGAGAAGAAAACAAATATACAGGATGTGCATATGTTCTAATTTCAATGTGAAATACTAATCTTGGAGCCTGTTAATGTGCAGCAAGATTGGAGCAACACTTACAGAGAATGCCTCTGAACTGGCTGAGAGCTCCGAGCTGCAATGAGCATCCTTTTGTTAGGAATGTTTTATATGAGTTCCGCGAGTTTTTTTGAAGAAAAATCTTCTTTCTCCCAGTATTTTGACACTTTTGTGAATGCATCTCTAAATTTTGCATCAATGTGATTTAATTCACCAGAGTAGTAGCTGGAAAAAATATTTATTTCTTCCCTCTTGGAATTCTACTGAGTAAATATCCATAGGATCCTACATGCTAAATTATGATAGAACCATATGGTTTATTCCCAACTGAATATAGGACTTCTGAAAAGGAGGGTGGTGGCATAAATTTTTTTTCAGTAGAACCATCGTTGTCTATTTACATCAGTTTCACAAGTATGTATTAGGGAAATTAAGCTGTTAGAATATTCTGTTTTCTGGGTTTTTTTTTTTTGAAGGGCCACTGTGGGATGGTGGGAGTCAATTTTGATTTTAAGAGAGATGTTTCTGACAGTCGAGCTTGTCAACAAATATGGAAGAAAAATCTAGAAATGTGTGACTGGTTTTTTTTTGGCTGATATTTGATTCTCTGTCGTATCCAATTTTTTTAATCGAGAGACTTTTTTCTGTGCAATTTCTGAAAAATCATCTCTGGACAGTGACACATTTGCACTCCCACTCCTGTGGCTTTTTCCTCTGTTAAAAACATCATTAATGATGATGTCATTAGGACTTCGTTCTTAATTTTAATTTCTTTCAGGTATTTATTTCGTTCTTTTTAGCTAAAACTCACCAAGATTCATCTGTGTCTTTAAAATCCTGCACAAGGCTAAGATAGGATAGATCTCGGTGTATTTTAAACCAGGCAGACTTTTTAACAGCCATATAGCTAAACTGATTTATTTTTTTTCTTTCTCCTTGATTTCTTTTGACTCTTGGGGGGGCAGGGGAATAAGCAGAGAGGAAAGTGAAAAAAAAAATAACATTAACACAAAGGAGCACTTCTTATTAAGAGTAGGTGGGTAAAGGCATTGGAAAAATAATACCTCAAGATGCATTGAAACATTTTAGGGAATTAGGGAATTCTGATCTCCTGCAAAAGAAAAAAAAAGGAGGGGGGGGGAGAAAATTAATATTAAAGACAAGCTGTGAGTTTCCATCTGGCCTTGCCGCTTTCGACTAACGCTTCCATGACGGAATTCATCTGTCCATCAACTGTCAAAAATTCTCCTGTCAGTAAATCCCTGGGTACTCTCTCTCCAGCCCACCCCACTCAAAAATATTCCAAGCCACAGAGTCCTCCGAATTCCGAATGGCTCCCCTGGCTCCCCTCCCTTCCCAGCTCTGCTTTCGCTGCTCCCAAAGTTGCAGGGCCTGGTTTTATTTATTTATATTTATTTATTTATTTATTTATTTATTTATTTATTTATTTATTTATTTATTTATCTATCTATTTATTTCCATCCTCCTCCTTTGGAACGGAGGCTCTCGGCGGGAGAGGGGTGGGGAGAAAATGGGGGAGCCCTCAATCATCTGGAGGTTAAATTCCCACCAAGATCCTCCTCAGCCTCCCTCTCGCAGGCTGACAGCAGACAGCCCACATCTGTTTTAAAGCACTGAGTGGTTGTGAAGTGTGAACTCCCCACTGTTTAATGTAACTACATGACTATTTAATGTACACAGTGGTAGAGCAGCCCCGAATGCCAAACTGTTGTGACATGCCTGAAGGACATATATAAACATAATATACAGTGGTTTATTGTGACAAAGTGCATCTATAGCACAACCAGAGAGGATCGCTTTGCTCCTGAGTGGAGTCAAATGGGAGCAGAATACCATTTACCACGGGGGCTTTGGGTTTGTTTCATTGCAGGCATAAGACAAATATACATGAAACTTATGTTCCTTTAAATTGCATGGAGTCTGTTGAAAGTCTCCAAATGAAAATTTTGTTTTAGCTGAGGATTCATCCAAATTTGCGTGTTCTGTGCTGTTATTGATGGTGGGAATAGGAGGGAAGGAAGCAGGTAGGGAATTTAGGCAGTTCCTGTAAGGCTCCATCACTTTACATGGCCCAAAAATCCCATTTCATAGTTATGATTAAAGGGGTTCCACCCCCCAAAATTTGTGGCTACTCTAATCTTAACTGGAGTATTGATTTTTTTTTATTATATATATTTTTTTTTGACTGAAAACTCAACTGCCTTTGAAACAGCTGCCTGTTCAAAGGTGGGAAGAGAAGTGGGAGAAACATAAAATCTTTAAAACTACATTTTATTTCAGTATTTTCCCTTCAAAAAAGTGTTGGTTACTTGTGGCTTCTGACACCTCATTAATCAAATGATCAGAATGCAGTATTTTACAGCAGCAAGCCCAATTAACCTTTGCTAGCTACATAGCAGCCAAAAATAATTTCTAATTGTCAAAAGGAGAAAAAAACCCCGCCCCAAACACTGAACCTCTGAAGATTAAAGATTAAAACAAGCGAGATTTCTCTTTTATTTTACTAGCATTTAATCAGGGAGAAATTCTAAACTTTGCGTGCGCGGGTTTCTTTTTCGAACTTGTGAAAATAATGAAGACGTTTGGAGCGGGGAAAGTTCAAAGGTTTGACTGCGCTCGGTGCAGAGGCCAGCCCGGATCGTCCCTAAATCCCTTGGACGAGGGCTGGGCTCTCTCTCCTTCCCGGTAACCCGAGAGCGCTGCTTGCTCAAACCTCTCCCTCTCGCAGCGAGGCTGCTGCAGGAGACAAAAGATGACGGGAAAGTCTCAGCTCAGATAGTTTTATTTCAGTGCAGATTCTGTTTTAGCCTGTCCAGCTAAAGTCTCAGCTCAGATAGTTTTATTTCAGTGCAGATTCCGTTTTAGCCTGTCCAGCTAAAGTCTCAGCTCAGACAGTTTTATTTCAGTGCAGATTCCGTTTTAGCCTGTCCAGCTAAAGTCTCAGCTCAGATAGTTTTATTTCAGTGCAGATTCCGTTTTAGCCTGTCCAGCTAAAGTCTCAGCTCAGATAGTTTTATTTCAGTGCAGATTCTGTTTTAGCCTGTCCAGCTCTCTCTGCGCTGCTGCTCCCTCCTGCAAGGACTTTCCCATCCTGCAGAGTCCCCGTCTGGAGCAGCAGTGGCAGCTCTTGGTGGCACTCAAGGAGGGAAGATCTGAGTGCAGCTCCCGACATGAGAGTTTCCTCTTCAACCCGAATATCACCACTTACTTTTCACTCCTGCACGCCTTAAAATCAATCCATTTTTAGTTGTGGCTGTGTTTATTGTTTGCAGGGAAATGGCAGTTTTAGAGGCAATCAGGACTAAGCATTCTTTTGGGCAGCTTTAGATTTTGACTGGAGATTATCTTAAAATGTCTTAAATATTGAGGGGAAGGATGCTATGATAACAAGTTCTTTGTAAAGGGAAAAAGTTATCCAAATTGTCCTTATTTTCTTGTTATTATTTCTCAAGAGTAAGGATAAGGATTTTGTGAAAATTCCATTACGGATCTACAAATATACCAAATTAACCACTTTTGAGGGAAGGGCCCCCAGTATGCAACCTGCTTGTCTACCACACAACCAACTCCTGCTTTCTTATTACTTTCTTTTTATTTCTCTATTATTTTTATGCTTTTACATTATTATTAAGTTCTCTTTTTTTTTTTTTTTTAAATAATTTAAGCCACTAGGAGATCTGAATACAAAGTCACGCTGAGGCTCAAACCTGTTTAAGCTTATTAATAACAGTATTATTGCAAGCTTTTAGTTAATGTTGTGGTGAAATTTGCAGTCAAAATAGAGCTCAGCTTGTAAATATTGTCATTTATTTCTGACACTTAGTATGATTATTATTTTTTAGAGAATGATAACTTTCATTATTTTAAATATGTTCATTACAACCCAAAATTTGATTCAGGCATTTGAATCAAATTTGCCAACGTGTGGGCTTACCTTTGAGAAGTATTTCCCATTCTAGGTATTTTTCCTGCGAGTTAAATCTTACCAACCACACTTCTAATTACAAGCAGGGCATCTCCATCCTCCCTTTGGCCAGAGAGCGAATCACGGGCTTGAGCACAAAGTGCATCCCCAAATTGGACACAAAGTGCATCCCCAAATTGGACACGAAGTGCATCCCCAAATTGGACACGAAGTGCATCCCCAAATTGGACACAAAGTGCATCCCCAAACTGGACACAAAGTGCATCCCCAAATTGGACACGAAGTGCATCCCCAAATTGGACACGAAGTGCATCCCCAAATTGTGTTTCGGGGAGGACCTGTGAGGTTGGGGTGGCTTTCTTTTGTTGTGTTTTATTTATTTTCCCCCCCTCCTCTCCAGGTTCCCCCTTCTCCCCCTGCCAGGGTTGCTCAATCCCTCGCAGGCAGAGGAGGTCACCAACACTGGTGCATATGCAGGAGCCAAACAAATCGCCTTTCTGCCGGGTTGGGTGACATGTGTCACCCCCTGTCAGGGCGGAACAAGGGAGGCAAAGTGCCCAGACAAAGGCTGGGGTGTGCTGGCCCCGCCCTGGCAGAGCCTGACCCGCGCTCGGGGCTTTGTGCGGCAGCTGCCGCCGCTCATTGTTCCCCGAGCCGCTCCCGCCACCCCTGACAACAGCCACCGCCGCTGGCATCCCACCCCGACATCTGTTCGGCTTTATTGATGCCCTCCTGGAGGAATTCCCAGTGTAAACAGGGAATTCTCCACGGGAACCCCGTGTTGTAAAAGGGATGAGCTGCATAATGCAAAGATTTAACCACTATTTAAAGGTGTGACACTTGATTGAGAGTGACTTGATTTTTTTTTTTTTTTCCTCTCTCCCCCTCTCCCTAACCACCTTTAACTGTATTTGGCACAAAATGTCTTGATTGACTTTTTTTTTTTTTTTTTAATTTTTAAATTTTGGGTAGGATTTCTCCTCCTGTTCCTTTCTCCCCCTCCTCCCTTCTTTTGTTTCATTGTCAGGATCAATGAAAACTAGGAAAGGGAGAACACCAAAAATGGAAAACGAAGGAAAAAAATTGCAAAGGTGGGAGAGAAAAACCTGGTTTGTGTGGAGAGGAGTCTGGTTACTCCTCTAAAAGCTGTCAAAGCCCACCTTCTCCTAGGACTGACAACAAATGGCTTGAAGATCTTTATGTCTCTCTACTGAGAATTCCTTCTGAGGGGGCTGGAAACTGGGACAGAACATTCAACATCCTCAGTAATAGGAAGGAAAATCATGTACTGAGCCATAAAACCTCTTTATTCCTGTCCTTTCTCCTGGTATTTTAAAAAGGGAATCCTGTGTTCTTCCATTGTGCCTTGGTTTTCCCTGTGAGCAATAGCAGATCTGCTCCTGTGGAAAATATTCCACTGGATTTGGCACCCAAAGACCTAATCCGAAATCCATAACAGCTGATGAGGATCAGCCCATTGATTGGAATTGGCTCTGGGGCAGGATATGGGATGCTGATGGTGGCCAGAACAGCACGAGGGACTGGGAATTGCTGTGTGCTCTCCTCATCCAGGGAGCACCATGAGGAGACCAGAGCTGGCAGAGTTTGGGCTGCCTGGTTTGTTTAAATAAATATGTGAAAATAAACGGGGATGCTTGAAATGCAAACAGGAGGCTCTCTGCTAATCAGATCAAGCAAAAATCTACTGAAAAAAAAATCATGCCACAGAAGTCCTGCAGAATTTTAACAGGATATAAACTGATATTATTCTGTTGGAATTGCCTATAAACCATCGTGTCTCAGGCTGGAGGTCCAGCTGAGGTTCCCCAAGCTCAAACACATGGTTATTTAAATTAACTCTGGATCTGGCCTATAAATCCTCATTCTTTGTTCCATTCTGGCTGTATTTTATTGTTTTAATTTGTGTGCTAGTATAAATATTTCTGCTATTGGGTGATACACAGGTAGGAGAACAACCCCCAAACAGTGAAGTGCAGTAAGAGCCACCAAACCTACACTAAAAATTACACAGAAGGAAGTAAAATGTTATAAATGTTTAAGGAACAGGAAGAATGGCTACATTAAAGAGAAGTCTCTGAAGTCTGAATATGTTATACTTAAAATCAGTTCAAGGTTAGACTGTGTTAGGCACGGAGAATACTCTGTAGTTATTTTGGTTCTTCCTGGGATATAATCTTCCAGGATGGAGTTTTTATTAGGTTTATAGCATCACTGGGATGAATAAAGTAATCTCAAACTCGTAGCAGAAATGCATAGTCTGCATTTGTTTGGATTAATAAAAATTTCTGAGGTGGTTGTTACGAGGAAAAGTCTTATTGAAACGACAATGTGAAGTTTTATTGGATTGTCTATAGGATTTCACAGTCAGTTGTGTTTTTATTCCATAATTCCATTTAAAAAATATTGCAAATCTACTGATAGCATCTCATTTTAAGATTAAAATTAAATTTAAATTAGAAGGATTTTAGAGGAATTTGTTCTAGGAATCTCTGGCTAAGTTATATTAGTGCCTTTTGAAATTCTTCCCAAGAAGAGGAGTAAATGTCTGAGCTTGTTTAAAAGGAAAAAAATCCAGAAACATCCTTCCTCCCTCAAAGCCAGTGGCCAACTGAGCATCTTTCTGTGGAGCTGATAGGGAAGGTGGGTTGGAATAGATGACCTTTAAGGTCCTTCCAGCCCAAACCAGTCTGGGATTCTGTGAAATGAAGTCTGTCTGAGAGTGACCCAAGGCATCATCCAGGGCCAGCACAAGTCCTTAGCAAGGAGAGGCAGAGCTCCCAAAAAAGTCAGAGCAGGATCAGGCCCTGGAGATTATTTTGAGACTAAAACCAGGATTGTAGGGGAAGTATCAGGAGACTTCTACTGAGGTTACAGAGAGGTGGGTTTGATGGTATTTGTAGGAGGGTCTCTAATTAGAATGTCTCATTTCCCCCCTCACTTCTGCTTTTCCCTTGCTCCTCGTGGTGGAAAATCAGGAATACAAACACCAGGGGTGTTGATGGATGGCCAAAGTCGTGGCCAAATCCCACTCTGAGCTTCCTGTACAGCTCAAACTCAGACTCAAAGAGAAGTTGCTACTGGAATTCTCCCCAGCAGTCAATCAAGATCACATTTACAATGGAAAATTTGGCTTCCCCTCAGAACAAACCACTTAAAGATTTAAGGATATAAACAATTCCCTTGTAAGATTTGTTTGGAGCATGAAGTGATTATGGTTTCATTAGAACCTGCCTCTTGCTGGTGTCCTGAAATGCAGCTTTTCTCTCCTCTTGGTGTAAATATTTGGGAGAATAGATATTTTCTAAAAAAAGTTAGCAAACATTCTGTGTATTTGTCTTAACCTGAGAAGAGTGACAGGAATTACGTGTTTATACACTTAATAAATGTGTGTATAGTACCTATATGTGTATGAATGCATGTTTGCACAAATCTATTTGCATCCAGGTCAAATACCAGCTGTTATTATTAAGTTCAGCTTTTATTATCAATTTGTTGGTAGATTTGGGCACTATTTAAAACCAAAAACCCCTCCAACCCAGAAATCCACATCTGAGCTTTTTCCTAATCAGTTCCCTCATTTTGCTAATATTCTAACGACTGTCAATTTACTTCAGTGGTGCCATTTGCAGAATTTTCCAATTAGCAGGAAACCTGTTCCACCTTCTCCCATAATTACAGGGGACTCGCTTCAGATCAGCTGTGGCCAGACAGCATCTGATGCACTTGCCAAAATCCTCTCACTGTGGGTTTTTTGTGTGTGTGTGTAATTTTTTTTTTAACCTTTGCATGAGCTGGCACAGACTTTACATCTCTGTTGTAGGCAGGGAGCTCCCTCAGTAGTGGCATGTGTCAAAATATCCCAATAATTCCTGATAAACACAGCACAGTGAGAACACAAATACCAGCCTAGCCATGCTTTGATGGGGTGTGATGGATGCTCAGAGCCTTGCACTGACACAGATATCTGTGTACTGCTATGAAAATCAGGTAAATATTCAGTGTCTGTTGAGTTCCTCTCACACCAGATGATTTTATTCAAGAAACATCTATTTGGTCACTTTTTATCACCTTTATCTGCTGGTGTCTGTGTCACACAATGTCCTGACACTCTCTGATGTTACCCCAGCTGATCAAAAAGCAATCAACCCCTTTTTTTTCAGAGCTGCTTAACCACCTGATATCACAGCCCTAACAATGGAGCAGCAATAACTATTATTGTTACATGAAAAGAAAATATATTTAATAATAAGCTCATTGATTTTTAACAGCATCTCTGTGTTGCCTAATTGATGGGAAGTTGTATGTTTGTGTAGCCAACGGGGGTTATGAATTAAATATGGTCGTCATTCCTTGAGGGATGCATGTCAATGCAAGAAGGATGGAGGATCTACATCTCCCCCAAGCTAAACAATCCCCTTGTAAAAGACATAGGGAAGCCTGGAATGGGAGGAAGGAGGGGGGAAAGGGAATAAAAAGCATCCATCACTGTTTATTAAGTGCTGCTACTTGAAGGTAAAAGGGGTATTGAACTGTTTTCAAATTGGAAGGAATGTAGCTAGACAAAACATTGATGGTGATATTAGGCCAGTGACAAATTTTATTCATTTGTCCACATTTATTACAGCAGCAGTTTGGAATGATTTATGCCTCTCGCCCCTCCGAGCCTCTCTGCATATGCCCACACACCAAAATTCAGTGTCTTTGAGGATGAAAACAAAATTCTTTTGGTGACAGCCACAAAAATATGGTGTAAAAGCATCTGGAAATGCTGGATTTTAAATTTAAGACACTGAAGAGGCTGGTGAGCAGTCCTTCATAAAAAACAGGTTTATCTGAAGATGTCTCAAAGTGAGCACTTGATAGAGAATCTCTGGGCACTTGTGCAGACCAGAGCCAGACTGTGCTTAGCCCAGAGGGACATGGGCAAATATTGGGCGATGCCAAGGACTGCAGTAGTTTATTCTTTGGAGATTTTGAAGATGCAGAGCTCTCTGGAAGCCAAACTTTCCCAGGTCTTGAGCCTGAACTGTAAATTAAAGGGAAGCTCTGAGCTCACTGCACTCCTGAGCAGTGGCAAGAAGAGCATGGATCAGTGTTTGCATGAGCTGTCTCTCCAGTGTCTCACTCACGTGTGTATGGTCTGTCATAGGACCTGAAAACCCCAAAATGCTGTCTCATGCATTTATCTGTGTGCTTTCACCAGGAGTATTCTGCAGACTGGCACATTTCCCCCCCGAGGTGGCAATTCTTGGTCCTTAGTGAATGTGATGGTTGTTACCTGTCATTTTCCAGTTCCTTTTGCCCAAGTTTTATCTCATTGTTCCCCCATTGTAGGATCATTTTCTGTCTGCTCAACAGTTCAACTTGGCCAAAGGGGGCAAGGTTTGGTGGGCATTTGACCATGAAATGCACATGGAAGGATAATAACAGCACAGACTTTGCTGTACCCAGGGAAGTCCTGAGGGCTACTGGACCATCCCAGTCTGGGTAGGGCTTTGTCAAAAAATTGTCAAAAAATTCCTGTTCCTGGGTCTCTGAGTCATAAATGTCACTCTATTTTCTTCTGTCTGCTGCTGTTCCACGATCAGATCTATGATTTTGCTGTGGTTAATGGGGATAATTTAATGCAGAGCAAAGTTTGGGGTGATCATATGTGTTCAGGGCATAGAGTTTCCAGGTACAACTGTGGCTGCAGTAGATATTGAGTCCTGATCATCAAAGAATTCCTGTTAACTTTTAGGAGGAAATGGAGCTAGAGTGGTGGTGTTTGTCAGAGCAGGATTTGTTCCTGTAAACAGCTATGACAAAAACAAAACCAAAACCACTGGGGATGGTAATTAAGTGAGTGGATTCACACCAAGGCTGTGACAGGCAGAGTTTGAAACATTTAGCCCGAATTTTAGCCCAAGGAGGGAGTTCCCCACAGGATGCTGCAGGAAAATGAAAATCACCCTCCCACCCAGAAAAGGAACAAAATGCTCACGGTGGGAGGATTGGTTCTGAGAAAGCAGGAGGGTTTATTAACCAGGAGAATCATGGCTTTGAATAATTTCTTATTGCCAGTTTCACCTCCCACTTCTAATTCCTGCTTCAGACACTCCAAGGTGGGAGCAGTCATTGGTGAAACAAAACTTCTGCTGGATCCAAGCAAGGCTTTGGAGCCGATTCCCCTCATTGTTGGATCCTCAGAGGCTCAGGGAAGAGACTGCTCTGTCTCCTGCTCTTTTTAGAGCTGCTGGGATGGCGAGGCCCTGGTCCTTCCTGAAGGGTTTTGGAGAGCCTTTTTGTAACAATAATTCACTGGGAGGGAAAGATGTTCACAGGTCCCCAGGCATGGCCAGCCCAGGCAGCCACAGCCACGGCGAGCCAAACCAAACCATGGCTGGGAATGGGAGAGGAAAAGTCCTTTAGAAAAACTATTTCACCTTTTTCCAGAGTTTTGTCCTTTTCTAAGGTCCAGCACAAGCAGTGCCAAGCATAATAACTGCCCTATTATTTTTGCTCAGGTGCTCAGGAATATGAGCTTACTGAACAAGGAAAGAAAATGAGCAGGCTTTTATTTTATTAGAAAGAAACACTCTGTTGTGTGTAAAAGACACTTCTCCCTTAATATTTTACTTGCTAATGGATAAGTACAAAGTAATTATGTAGAACAGATTAAATGGTTTCTAATGCCTCATTTCAAGAATTATAGTGAGTGTTTTCCTAAGCTGTCCTCCAAATTGGTAGTCTAATTAAGCAACAAAAAATAATGTTGGCATTCACTGAATTAGTACAAAACCAGAATTTAGACTGAAACTGTTCAATAATTTTTTCTGGTGAAAGGTAGAGAGGAAAAAGAGGAGTGGAGAAGGGAGGGATTTGGGATCTACTATTAGTGTACCTGATTAATTGTTTGAAATTTTTTAAGTTTCCTGGCAAAAATCAGAGTTTCTGTCTTGGCATTCCATGGTTTGATGATTCCTTATGAATGTGATCAGTATATTCAAACCCCAAAAGCTTCAGAGCTGTGGCACATCCTCGTAGGACACATATTAAGATGCACAAATCTTTTAGTTCATCTGTAGTGAATCTTCATCTTCTAGAAAGATATGTAAGGTTTTGGCTCTGGGTCCCCAAGAAAACAAATTTTGCCAAAATTAGTGTCTGTAAAGTCACTTAACCTTAAATCTTTGTATTGAACTGAATTTTTGGCTGTAAGGTCTCACAAGGCAAATGTTGCTGTAATTGTCCTACTAAAAATGGTGCACAATTTCCTACAGAGACCCTTTAGAAGCATCTCCCAGTGCTCCCAGTGCAAACCCAGCTCAGGCTGGGGCCTGGGGCTGTTTGAGTTCTCAGCTTTCTCCAGAGCTGCAATTGTACACTTAGGCATGAAGAAACTTTGCAGAGTTAATTTTCTTGGTAGCAAAAAACACCTTTGAAAATCTTCTGGTCTTTTATGAAGCATTTTCCCCTCTCCTGCTGGTTCCTTTTAAGGTGGATTTTGGGCCCAGTGGACCATAACTCCTGTAAAATTGTTGTTCCACAGATATTCCAGGAGATACTTCCTAACAGCTCCAAAGGAGCCTTTACAAGGGATTACATCATGATGTGGAGTCATTGAAATCTTTCTGCATGTTGGGGGAAAACTGAGTTATGCAATGAAGTGGGGAGGGAATAGACAGGAGATGATTTCATGGAGGAAAGTCTTTACCTGCTCCAAATCATTGTATCATAATAATTTCTGTGTGACTTTACATAGCTGAGAATATTTGAGAAAATCAGGGAAAAAACCTGTGGGAAATAGTAGAAAGTTCAGCCATCACAAGGCTGTCACCATCCTCAGTTACAGCAGTGCAATTTGAGAAGAGATTTTTGAAAATCAGTTTATCAAAGCTGCTGCAGACCTGCACAGACTGTGTTACTTCCTCTTAAGCTGACTTGACTTCAGTGAGGTTAAGGTTGGTTTTTAGGAGGTTCAAATAAAAATGGAGTGAGAGTTTAACAATGGAGGCAACAATTAGGACAGCAGATTTCCAGTGTCTTGAGTAGAGCCCACGTTCCCTCAGACTGAAAATTTCACTCTCAGTCCTGAAACCTTAAATCAAAGCAACCCTGCCAAGGCTCAAGTCAAGCAACAACTCTTAGATGAGCTTGGTGAGATGGTCTACAAAGTGGAGACATGGAGAGAATTCCTTTTTAATTTTTTTTTTTTAAATCAAACCATATGAAGAATCAGAAGCTTTTACAACGGCAAAGCTCAGGATCAATTTTTCCTTACAAGTTCTGTGCAGTTTGTGTCAAACCTTGCTCAGCATCTCCCTGAGTGTCAAGGATTGCACTGATTTAATGTTTTCCAACAAGCTGCACTCTTTCCTTCCCCTAACCCATCCTGACACTGCAGGGACTGAGTCCTTATCCAGTGTCTCATCCTACAAGCTCTCCCTCACGACAGTGCGACTCCCATTAGCCTTCCTTGATGTCTATTTACCATAGCAGCTTCTCAATTATTTAAAATGTAAACATCTGGATTAAATAAACGAAGAAAACATCCAGCAAATGTTGCAGGCACTTGAAAACTTTTCTCCAGGAATTATGGCTGTGGTGGAACTCGGGAAGGGAAAAAACAAATCCAAAATTCACTGCACACATCAGGCTCTCAGTGCACCAGGGATGTGGGCAGGAAGTCCTAAAGTTGGGAACTGCCAAGAGACCTTTTTTCAGTGGAGAGCATGTTGTGATGATGCATCTGGAATGGTACCTTGTTATTTAAGGCATCCAAACAGGAGATTTTCCAATCAAGAAGCCAACTTTCAGCTGGCAATCTGTGCTCTCATGGAGGTGCGTGTGCCTGCACATAAAACATGTAGTACGTGTGCACAGAAATATGTTGGACATCTCCAAGAGATAAAGTGGGTTGGATTTTCTCCCTGGGAATTCTTTCAAGCTCACTTAAGTGTGGGTTTGTGTCCAGCTTTGTCACTGCCAGACTCTTGACAGAGCTCCATCTCTGGCTTTTGCAACATCCCCTTCAGCACCAACCTCGAACCCTGGGATCTCCACAAACTGGGGAGGAATATCAGGATTTGAAATGAGTGAGGAAAATGTTTGGAAACATCTGGAGCCCTCACACGAGCTCATTAGTCTTGTCATAAAGCAGAGCCTTGCAGAAGTCTTCCCTTAATGAAATTAAACCAACCCCAAACAATTCTGTGTGGGACTGACTGGCTCTGGGTGGGCTCTTGGTTACTTTGGGAGGCTGCTGGGGACTTGGGGTCTTTGTCCATCACTGGATGGAGTTGCAGGATCAGAAGCTGGGCAGGAATAGAAAGTTTGGTCACTCGACTTGTCCCAGACTGCCCACACTGTTCAGCCTCCTACAATTCCCCTCGAGGAGATGCAGAATCATGGAATGTCCTGAGCTGGAAGGGACTCACTGGTCATCGATCCAGCTCCTGGCCCTTCCCAGACACCCCAAAATCCCACCCTGGGCATCCCTGGCAGTGCTGTCCAAAGGCTCCTGGAGCTCTGGCAACCTCGGGGCTGTGCCCATTCCCTGGGGAGCCTGGGCAGTGCCCAGCACCCTCTGGGGGAAGAACCTTTCCCTAAAATCCAACCTGACCTCCCCTGGCCCAGCTCCAGCCCAGCCCTTCCCTGGGTCCTCTCCCTGCTCCCAGAGAGCAGAGAGAAGCTGCAGACTCTGATGAGTCTCTCCTCAGTCTCCTTTTCTCCAGCTGAACAATTCAAGTGCCCTCAGCTGCTCCTCCTGTGGCTCCTCCAGACTCTTCCCCATCCTCATGGCTCCCTTTGGACACTTTGAGTCCAAAGCCAGGTCTGTAACCACCGTGGAAAAAGGCCCAGCAATGAGATATTTTTGCATTTGGTGCAAAAGAAGTGCATCTGTGCTTTCAGTGGAAAGTCAGGAGCTAAAACTACCAAGTGTTAACTTAGGATCTCTCCCAGCAGCCCTGGCAATGCTCTTGGCTGCAGCCAGAGGGAAAGGCTCTGTAGCTGAACACAAAACCTTCGTGGATATACACGCAGATATGCTGAGGTGATCAAGGGGGAAATCAAAACTGTGACCTTCCCCACAAAGCCTGTGCTGAAGGAGAAGTTCCCTCTCCAGAATTTGGTGTCCTGGAGGAAGATTCCTGCTAAACCCAGCTCTGAACACATGAACTCTGTTCGCTCAGGTGAGCAGCAGGTTCTGTGCTGTCTGCAGCGGTGTGGGAATAGGTGTTACACATGCACACCAAAATGAAAGTAATCTCATGCTTCAGGGTGTAAATTGATCGCTGGAAAGGTCAGGAAGCAATTTTCCTCTGCTGTTAACATCACTGCACAAGTTGGGGTGCGTGAGGGTGTGTGTGCACACGCGAGGGAGAGGGATGGAGTGAAGGGAAGCAATTTCTCCTGTAGCATAAAGTATTGGCCAGGGGCAAAATAACTTCCTGCAGCCACGAGTTTCTAGCAAAGGGAATGCCCAAGTGCTTGGGTTTTACCTCGCTGGGATTTCTGGGTGCCCAATTTAAAGCACTTTTAAGGAGTGTGGTTTTGGTGATGTATTTCAGGAATATTTGGGCTGTTTTGGAGCTTGTAGTTGTTCTTCTTGCATGAAAGCTGTGCTTAGAGCTTGTCCTGGTCCCTCCCACAACTTCCTGCCCTTTCCTACAGCTCCATATTAAGTTTCTGGAAAAAACCATATCAATTTTCTTCACTGATATCTCACCTCTTTGCCAATGAACAGAGTTTGTACCCCAAAATCCTGCTGCTTTTTTTGGTCCTTGTATGTGCTACATCAAAGGGTACTGAAAAGGTTAATTAAACTTGGAGGCCAGTACCCAGGGATGAATGAAATGATTGCAGTGCAGGGTGAGATCACTTGAAATGTATTAATTTTTTACAGCACGTAAGGAATTTTCTTGTTCCTCATAAACACAAGATGGTGCATATGTGCCTAAAATATTAAGTCTCTGGAAAATGAGTGGATTTCTGGGGATATATGTTAAAATATAGGAAAAGGTGGGGTTCAAAGTTCAGAATTTTTCACTTTAAAGCAAAATTGCTTCTCCATACACAGGCAGATGTGCACACACACAATCTTTATCAGGAGTTGAAACAACAAAAGTGTGGAAAATCATTTCAGCTGAGGCAGATTCCATGGCCAAAGAAGGGGGAAATGCTAAAGCCCTGGGCTTTAGAAATCTGGAAGGTGTGGGTGTTGATATTTGGGGCTGGCCCCATGCTGTGGCTGCAAGATCTCTTCTTCTGACAAAACTGGAATAGCTTTAAAGAATTTCAGGGACTTGCTCGTGTAGCAGCACCGTGGCTCTGGAGATACAGATTCTATTTCTGCCTCAGCCATGTGACCTATATATCTTTGGGCCAATTCATCCATGGTTTAAAAAAAAAAAATAAGTGCAGGCAGAAACATGGAGGGAAAAAATACAGACCTAATCCTGATTTTATTTTTTTTTTAAACTCATTGCATCTTTTCTGTCTGCTGAGTTGGGGTATTGGAAGGTAAGAAATGGAGATGGATGAGGCAGAGAGATGTTTCTTTGTTCCTTTTTAACTTCCTTTGTCACCTGGTGATGTGTGTCCAGTGGCTATTAAGAAAAAAAGCATCTATTGGGGCTGTCTGTAAATTTATAACAGAATTGTTAGAGCTGTTCCATGTTCAGTCCTTCAGTCTGTGGTGATCTCATGATATTGCTGTGCTTTGGGAGTGGACAGGATTCCAAGAGTGCAATTTTCCTGTATTTTTAATTTCAAGATGATATTTCTTCCCCCAAAGAGAGGCCTTTGTTCAACATGTGCCATTCACAAGCACCTCTCTGCTCTGAGGAGGTTCTGATGAGTTCAAGCACAGCAGAATAATTTCCTGTCTTCCTTGGGCCAGAAAGTTATTTGGTTTGATTTTTTTAAAAAAGAGTGATTTCCTATGGATGGTCCAGTAGGAAATACTAGAAAGAGGCTTGGTTGGTGCACAGTGCCAAGAACTTGTCCTGTTTAAGCTTTTATGTTTTCTGTTTATGCAGAACCAAGGTCAATTTAAATGATGTATTTATCTAAAGAAGGGAATGTTTCCAAATTAATAGAAAAATTACAGAAACGTCAGGCAGCAGTGTCTGATGAGGATGTTACGTGCATTGTTTGGAGCAGACAAGCCACACTTGACTTGAAGTGGTTCAGCAAATTCCTCAGATAGGAATTAATTTTTTTCTTGCTTCCTTTGTTGGGAATCAGGAGCTCTTGTCACAGATTTTGCTTACTCACCGTTGAGGCAAACGCAGGGTGATGGTGGTGGTGCTGAATTTGAGGAGGGTTTAGGGGAAGACAAAACAAGAGGCAGCAGAGCTGAAATGCTGCATGCCAAAGTAAGGAAATACATGCAGGGCATGAGGCTCCAGCAATCTTTGTCAATAGAATACTCCTATTATCGTGGGCATGCTTGTTTGCAAAATATCCTGTGATGTTTTGGATCTCCCTCTTTCCCTGCATGATTATTTTAGAGAGAGATATTTCAGATCTTAAGACTGGGCTGTTTTAAGCACAAGGGTTCTTTGTGCATCAGTTTGTGTCCTCTAACCCAGCCTGTTTAAACCTGCTCTGGCACATGCCCTTCTCTGCCCAGCTCTCCAACATGAAAGCAGAACCCTTCATTTTAATCATTAGAGAATGAATCCAGTGCTAATAGCACTTAATTGTTTCTCTAGAATGCTCTCGGTTGGTTTTGGCAGCCAGGATGAAAACAATTCCAAATCCCATCAAAGGAGCTGATCCACACCCAGCATGTCCAGGGTGAGAGGTTGAGAGACTGCTCTGGGGTGGCATCAGAGCAGCTCCTGATCCTACACGAGGTTCTGTCATCCTGCCCTGCCTCCCTCCGTGATCTTGGAAGGTCTGAGGGGCAAAAGCAAAAAAAAAAAAAAGGAATAAAACAGACACAGAAAATCTTGGTCCATGCCCCTGAAAATAATGTGCTGATGGTCTCTTCAAGCACACACCTCTATTAATCTTGACTTTCTTGAAGCCTGCCCGCTAGTTTGAATTTGTATGCGACATCAAACATACCTTTTCACATATGTTCTTTCCAGATTTTTTTTAACAGTTACTTAGCAGTTTATAGAAGGAAGTGAATGATCTCATCAAGCTGCTTAGAAATTAAAAAAAAATCTGTGCTTATTAATTATGCAGGATTAGTCTAATTATAATTCAGCAAATTAATTAGCGACAGAAGGTGTTCTGAAACATTGGAGTACATTTGCATGTTAAATGGAGAGGCTAGTCTGTAATATATGTAAATTTATGCATGGCTTCATAGTTTAATTTAAAAATTTGCAGCTGCATATGGTATGGGAGCAGGTGAAAAGTCAGTTTTAGTTTAATGATGCTAACAAACATTGGATGCTGTCCTGTCTTAGGGAAGGAATGCGCTGAATGCACCCCTATCTGCCAATCCATAAATCTGTCATAGGAATATAATGTTACTCCAATGTTCAGATTCAAGGTCATCTGTGCCCAGACCCAGAAGTACAATAGGTGCAAATCTACTCTCTGAATAGCCCTGGAGAAGGGAGCAGGCAGAATGTGCCTGGACCCTGAGCTGCTGGGATGTCAATCTGCCTCTTTAGCAAATGAATGCACGTTTATCCCACACAAACCCAGGTTGGGGACGGATCCACAAATGAGAGAGAGCTCTGAGCTGAGTGATATCTGCTCTGGCAGGTGTAAAATGGGACCCTAGCCTTGGTTCCATCCCTAACGCTCACAGCAGTGCAGCTCTGTGATCTCCTGGAGTCACTGGGAAGTTATTTCCAAGTTCTGCCTTGACTGCAGGGTCAGGAGTTTTCCTGAGCTGGGCTCTGCCATCTGGCAGCAACAGTAAAAAGCAGCAGAGCCAGCAGAGAGAGGCTGCTGGTGTAATTGGTGCTCACTGTTCAGCCTAGCATGGCTCAACAGAGTGGGGTTTTGGAGAGAGATGGGCTGGGAGGATGGAAGAGTCATAAGAGAAAGAAATTGTAGGTTTCTCTCAGTATGGAAAAAGAAATGAGTGGGGATTGGGGTCTGTGCTTGTTTAACACCTCTGTCAGCCTTTCTGGGATCTGCAGGGTTTGCAAAGTAGATCCTAAGATAAATTTGCACCCGTGTAGAGCTCTGAGGATGAAGTGATACCAAAAATAATTAAGGATTTAAGCAGGACTGCAGAGCATCCTCAGGCCTGTGTTTGGTGACACAGCCCAGCCCCAAATCTTGTGTGTGCTGCTGAGGCTGACACGAGTGTAAAGAACAAGACCTTGGCCATGTTTTCCAAACCCTGCTGGGTGTTAAGCATGGAGGCAATGAGCTCCATGAAATTTGTGCCACTATTAAAAAGAACCAGGAAATGCCAAGCGTGGACTTGCAGGAATGGGCTGTGGTTGCTGCCTGGAGAAGCAACTGGCTCTGTGTGATGGGGCAAGGCACTGAATTTCTCTGTGCCTCCACTTCCCCGTCCCTGAGATGCACAAAAGCCTTTCCTCCCTGCTGTTCTTTGTGCCTCCCTTCCCCCATAACAATTTCACAACGTGGCTGGGCCGTGCCCAGCACAGTTGGAGCCCACAGACACTGTAATAAACCAGGGAATATTATCTGAAGGTCCCTTTCAACAGCCCGTCAGCCCAATCCTCTCCTCTATTACCTCCCTGCCTATTGACTTTTGATTATGCTCTGGCATTTGGGCCCGTGCCAAATGGCATGAATAATATGGATCTTACAGGATAAATAAGCTTTTAGCCATTGTCTTGGAAGTTACTGGAAAGTTTTGGTGTGGGAGGAAAGGGAAAAGCCCAAAGGATAAAGGGGAAGCTGCTCAAATTGCAAAGAGTCCTCCAAAGACTTTTTGGAGAACAATTGCAATTACAAACACGCTGTTAGTGTTGTGTTTCATTTTCAATTCGAGCCCATAGAGTTCAATTATTATTTTCATTAATGGTGTCAGGTTTTCATCAGAGTGCAGAAACAAGGAGGTTTTCCTTGGAGATTTTGGTTTTTTTTCCCCTAGCAAATATGGCCATGGCAAATAAGTTCATTGAGGACCAAGAAATGACTGCCTGGGTACCTGGCAGGGCATTCTCCCCCAGCCCTTGTTTCTTGAAAATGGCATCGTTTTGCAACAGAAGAGGCTTTTATTTACCCCAAAGAGTGTGAATTGTAGTTGTGGGGGTGTGTCCCTGCTCAGAATGAGGGGGACACGATCTGCTTCAGAGATGAGAACTGCAAAATGTACAGAAATCCACAGAAAATAAATATCAAGTTTCCTGATGTGTTTGGACGTTGGGGAACACATTGCAGGTTTATATTCAGTTATTATTGGTTTGAAATGAAGCTTTTTTTTTAAAAAACACTAGATAAAGGGTGGAGAGAAATATGATGTTCTAGGCTGCAGAGAGGGGAGATATTTGAGTAGGAATTGTTCTGTGGCTGAGGGAAAATACTGGGACTAAGACATGGATCAAGTCCAACCATTGCTGTGAATTGTGTGCAATGCTCTCTCGATCCATCTGAAATATAATATTTTCACCCCATGTCTTCTCCAATCCATTGTTCAGAGTGTTACCTACCCAAGTGTGAGCAGGACCTCCTGGCACGGCAAAAAAATTATAATTAGGGGCAGTTTTGGGATGGTTCCATCATGCTGTAATTTTAAGATTGGTTTTAAAGTTGGTCAGATCTTTTGGGCTCCCAGGCTGATTCCCTAACCCTGTTTTTGTTCCTTTTTCACACCTATCTCCAATATTGGATTTTTGATTTCAGGACCAGAGGGAATCAGACACTTCTGCCTTCCCCCAGGTGGCATTTCAGGGATCAGGCCCTAAATAATGTTCCCACATCAAAACTTTAAACCTAAAATCTAAACTGGAGTGAGTGACTGCATGCAGAAAAAAATGTCTAACCAGACTGAAGAAATTACTTTGAATTAAGGCAAGAGGATGGAGAAGCATTTTTGGTTTGTGTCACCAGGAAATGAGGATTCTGTTGGGGGTAGGAATAACAGGCATAATGCTGACCTGCATTTGGTTGGTTTGTTTGTGTTTGTGTGTTTGAGCTCTTTGTGTGTGGGTTTTTAGTTGTTTTTTTGTTGGTTTTTTTTGGTTGGTTTTTGTGCAAGTGGAGTCTTTCTATTAAAAAAACCCCAAGTGACAAATGAGCAGCCAACTCCTCTCCTCCTGGCCTAGGCTTGGGATCTCAGCATCTGACCCCTGCTCCCTTCTCTCCCAGTGAATCTCTGACAGACTCAGAAAAGTCTCCTGACCTACATATGTTGGTTTTCACGTTTGTTAAACTGGGTTCACACTTTATGCACAGGAGTTTTGTGAAGATTAATTAGCTGCTGTTTGTGGAGTATCATATAAATACTGTGCCTCACTGCAATAACCCTGCTCATTTCTCACACAGTGGAAGGTGTATGTTCATTTAAAGTGCCTCTGTGCACTGCCTGATCCCACACTGACTGTAACTGCGGCAAAAAAATGGGAAATTTTCTCATCAGCTCCCTAATAATACACCCTGACATAACAGATTGAAATTACTCCAGAGATAAATATTCAGATTACAAAGAAGCCTTCTACTGTGATATTCATTAAAATCAGGTCGGTGATATCAAATAAATGCAATTAATTGATTTGAAACAGCGACCTTCAACTCTGGCCCTTTGAAAGGAAGGAATTGGAAGTTGTGTGGGGCACGGGCTAGGGTTACTTGTCACACTTATCTCAGAGTTGGCCATGCCAAGACACACATGGGTGACCTGAGAGGAGGATGGGACACTGTGATCCAGAATTCCCTTGCTCTGACAGAGTTGGAGTCAGGCCCTCACTGCAATAATAACACTTTTGCAGTTCACAGTGTATTTAAATTTCATATTGTTTAACTGATGCCCATAATAACAACTTCCTGGGGTTTTTTTTTCTTCCCTTTGTGAATTTTTGGAAGCACTGAATTCTTTAGGCAGAATTGCACCATAGGTTTATACTTGTTTTAGGTTTTGGCATAGCAGGATTTGCTGGTAAGCATAATCAGAATTATCCTGGATGGTAGGTGTGTTCTCATGCCAAAAAATGACTGAGGCCACAACTCCAAATTCCACAGCAACCCAAAAAAGCCAGAATTATCTCAGTATTTCCCTTACAAGGGATAATTTTTAGGGGTATCCAGAATTCTTAGGTGTATCCAGAGGCTGTTCTCAACATATAGCCAGTGTTGGACTTCTTGATTCTGGACCTTTAAGGAAGAACCAAAGGTGGATGGGATGTAAAAAATTATTAATTATTTCTTTAAAACCACACCTCCTGCTGCATGTGGGACTGAGCTTTAGAGCTTCTGCCTAGTCCTGCCAAAATCATCAAGAAGATTTTTCTGACTCCAGGAGGATTTGATTAAGGTCAGTTTGATTCTTCTCACTCCTCCTCAGAGGTGTGGAACACAGGTTCCAGTTCTAGCCAGGTACAGAACATGATAATTTGGGCATAGCCCAGCAAGATGGGAGTGTGGGTCAAAAACTGCTTTGGAAAGAGTTAAACTGATGCAAGACCTGCCTTAATTTGCCCTCACCCTTTCTCCACGTCCATGGAGAGCCCTCTGCATCCCTCAGCTGTGTCAGGAGTTCTCCTGGTGCTTCCCCCCCAAGGATTGCTCAAGGTATTGCTAAAAATACTTGAGATAACACAGCTGACTTTGTACCAAAGTGGAAAGGGGGCACTTAAATGATTCATCAGCTGAAGTCCTGGGCTTGGTGGGAACTCCCAGCAGGAGGAGCAGTAACTTCTAAAACAGCTCTAAAAAGAGGGAGACAGATTTAAGGTGGCTTTTTGGAGACTTCTCAAGTGCATCAACCTGTACCCAGTGAGGTCAACGATGGAGAGAGACAGCAGGAACAGAAGTCTATACTCATATCTTAACTAATTTTATGTCTGTGCATTAAGTCAATCAGGTTTCCTATAGCAATGCCAGAGTTTTCAGGAGTAGTTATTGAAATGTGTTTAGGTTTTCCCCCAGCACCCTGAAATATTGAGAGCATGGGCCAAGATCCCTCTGCTTGGCTGGAGCCAGAGTCACCTGCTAAACTCCCACCTAATTCTGTCCTTAGCAAGGCCAAAGATTGGCCAAGAAGCACCAAAATCAGCTGATTTTTAATAATTCTGGGGGTTTTAAAATTATTATTATTTTTTGATGTATATATAGGTTAAGGCCAAAAATTGGCTAAAGCATCTCATTTAAAGAAATTAATTAAATCTTTCTGCAATTCTCCTGTTACCCCTAAATCAGCTTCATTTGGTGCTAAACCTTCCCTCCTCTTTGCTCCCCCCAAGTCATTTTTATTCTAATGCTGCAATAAATATTAATGCCTTTCCCAGATGCAACCACTTAAAATATATATATATATACACATATATATGTATGTATGTATGTATATATGTATATATATAACAACCTACCCAATGCTTCATGCAGGTGCCCAGTTGCAGCTCAAATTTGACTGAAGTAACTCTGAAAAGGAGAAAAAGAGAGATGTGGTTCAACTGGAAAAAAAGATAAAAATCCCTGTGTGCGCAGCTAAATGAAATGAAATCTAAATTTTGGGGTGATAGGAGGGAAATGGTCCTAGTGCAGCATATCCAGCCACCTCCAACAATCACCTTAGCAAAACAAATAGGAATTCTGCCACAATGTTTGAGTACTAAAACCAAACCCAGCACTTCCAGAAGCGAGTGAGGCAATTTTGTGATGTCTTAAAGCAGCAAAATTCTCAGCATTTTGAGCAACTCAGAGATTCCAGAAAGTCAAGGCAGTTTTGGGGCAGGATGCCCCAAAATTCTGGGGTTAAACAGCCAGGCTGGGCAGCCCAGGCTCGCTGGTGTGGATGTGTTTGGTGCAGTCGGGGAGGATCGGCAATGTTCAGCTCTGCGGCAGCTCAGGGAGAGGAGGAGTTTTGTTTTCTGGGGTTTTTAATGGACATTGCTCGCCCTGGCACGAATCTGCCCGGGTTTAATTGGAATTCAGCTTCATTTTCACAATGTGCTGTTGGTTTGTGTTTGCTGGGGCTCTGAACCCTGATCTTCTGCAGGCATTGAGCAGAAAAAGGGAATTTTAGTTCCTTGCCAGGCAGTGTGGCAGAGTTTGCTCGTGGATGCTGTTAAATGTACATTTGGAATTTCTGCCTCTCTGCATGTGCCTTTTGGGGGTTGTGTCACCCACAACCCCTCAGGGTCTGTGCTCTTCCCAAAATCAGCCCAGCTGACACAGAGAGTTCTCTCCCAGACACCTTTCCTTGCTCATTTTCTTCATTCTTCAGTTCATGTTGATCATTTTTCTCATCTCAATTTTAAAAAAATTAAAAAAGGAGCTGGCCATTTTCCTGCTTAATTTGTTTTATTTTTCCTTAGAAGTAACAAGTTGTGGATTTTTATTTTGCAGTTTTCCTGCAGAATAATCAAGCAGCAGCTCATTGATTTTCATGTAAAAGTTCCTTGCCTTGGTTCATTTTATAGTTTGGTTCCATTCTGGAGTTTTCCTTTGCACAGGCACATCTCCAAAAGCTGTTTGTATACCTGCAAATATCCTTTTTTAAATCTGTAGGAAACAGGAAAGATTAAAAGGAGTGTTTGTGAGTAACATTTGTGCCTCAAATTCTCCTGTGAACCTCTGAGGGTGGGGGCGTGCAGGGGATGTTTCCTTCTGAAAACATTTTTTGGGATAAAATCTCACCAAATCATTCCTATAAAAGAGGTCACAGGTTTTAGCACAGACTTGACAGGGCTTATTTAATAAAATATATTCGATGCTGCTCCCAAGGCACGAAATTGTGTAGGATTTTCAGTTTGGAAGGCACAGAGGTGCCCAGGGCTCTGTTGGCAGAAGTTGCCCTCCGAGAGCTGAGCACTGACACCTCTTTCCTGCTGAACCTCAGTGCCCCTGGTGAAGGGAGGTCTGAAATGAGAAGGAAAAATGGAGAAAATAACACTCTCGCCCTGAGAAAATAAATATTTTAAAAATATCTAATATATTTGTGAGAGATTTAAGGAAATAATAATTTTAAAAGAGGACATTTGAATTGAAAAGGGTCCCTGGCAGGGTGGGTTTGGTGGCAGTGGTTTTATGTGGCACAATCTGGGTCTTTTTTGTGGGTGAGGGTTTTGGAGGGGTTTTGTTTGTTCGAGCAACACACGAAAGGATCCAACCCATGGCTTTTTCTTTGCATTTTGGGGCAGATGGAGGAGAAATCTCGTGGTGGGAGTGGTGCAGAGAAAGTGGCACTAACAAGGGAGAGCGGATTTCTGTGTTATTGTCTTGTGCTGGGGCTGGTTTGGAGGGTGTTGTTGGTAAACCCAGGAAATATCCATCTTTCTCCTTTAAAGTTCTAATTCAAGGCATGAATGTGTGAGTTCTGAAGGGACTTAGGGACTGCGGTAAAAAATCGTTGTCATAGTAACAGAAAGGGAAATAGGCCTGGCTCACCTGGGACTTTAACTTACTGCAAAAGCAGATTTTTTTTTTTTTTAAGGAAAGCACTCAGCAAGAGAAATAAATAAATAACTTGTTCTTTGTATTCGAAATCAATTCTTCAACTATTTATTTTTTCTTGTTCTCTGACTCTTTTTCCTTCTAAATCTATCTCGAAGTCTTTGATTTATTTTTTTAATTATAATTGTTGTGGTTAAACCCATCTTTTCTGACAAATAGAAACAGAAAGAATCACAGAGAGTATTTTCACTTGCAACACAGGATGCCAAAAAATTTCTTTCTTATGCCTTAATTTTGAAGACTTGCTTGTTTTGCTTTTAAGCCAACAATTGTGGCTTTTCACACAGTTTCTTTACCTTTGGAATTCCCAGATTTAATCAGAAAACAATGGAGAATCCTCTCCTCCATGGATGCGAGACAAAATTTGGTGGGAAAGCTTAGAGAAAAATTCCTGCTTTATATTTCTAAACCCTAAAATCTCTGTGCAGTGTTGGGTGAGTCACCCCAACAGGCTGGAGATTCAACCTGGGCACATGAGAAGCTAAACTCTACAGAATAATAAACCATAAGGGATGGGTGTATGTGACAGGGCAAAGATAATTGGCACGAGAACTTTGTGGGATGTTAATGGGTTTATCTGCTCGGGCAGCGTGAGCTGTCATGTTTCACGTGAGCTCCTGTTTTCCTTATCCTCCCTCAAAATCCAGGCAGGAATAATCTGGGCTGTTCACAGTTCTGCTCCTCTGCTTTAGTGAATGGAATCTTCATCAGGATGAAACCTCCTCAGGTTCTTCTCTGAGCTGTGTTTGCTCCTGGGTTTTTAATACACTCCAAGTCATTCCGAGGCTTATCTGCCTCGGAGTTGCTGTGTTGGTTTTGTGGTTTCCACAATACCACTGTCTTTCTATATTGTTTCATGGAAAATCCCTCCAGACAGCCAAAGAAAGACCTTGAATGTGAGGGAGAGATAAAGGAAGAGACTAAAATTGTGTGGTCAAACCTGCACAATTTGGTGTGGGTTGTAGAGGGAGTGGGTGTAGATCAGAGGAGTTCTATTCACTTACACCCTGGTGGATTTCAGCCACACTGGTTATACTTTACCTGTTGGTTTTTGTAAATTCTGTGTATCAGAGTTTGTGTTTTGATAAGTTCTTGCAGTCCTGTAAGATGCACCATCATGCAAATCACTTCATGTACACTTTAAACCACAATAGAACAACATGTTTTGCTGTGGTAAATAGAAGTGACATGGTTCTCTATCTTTCCAGATTCTTCCTCAAATTTTTTCTCAAGTGCAATCAGAATTGCTTGAAAACAGCAGGAAACCCAAGAGATATGAGACGGTTCCAGGTAAGTCTTATAAGGCTCAGCATTAATCTGTCTGCCTCTGTTCTTCTTTTCCTTTCCCCTCTCCTCTCACCTACGTTGTTCCTAATAAATATGATGACAGTCTATGATAAGCTATATCAGACAGTGTTAAAGTTTTTCTCCATTTGTTGTGTTTAAACCTTTTTTTTCCTTTTTTCCCCTTCCCTCTTTTTCCACCCTGAATCCCCAGGGGGAAGTGCTGTACTGTACCAACCAGCAGTGGATATTTGATTTGACACCCTCGGGCAAAGCACTCGCACATACAGCTGCCCACAGCAGGGATTGTTCTTGTGATATTTAGATGCCTCAGAATTTTTCAAAGTAGCTCTGTACGTGCTACACAAGCAACCTCCTCATTTCCTACCTCTCTCCCTGTTGTGGTTTTTTTTTTTTTGCTTTCTAACACTCTCACCCCCTCCCTCTTCAGCTCCTTAAAAAAAAAACAACAAACCAACAAACCAAGAAGCCAAAATAGCGATGGTCACTTTAAG
>VZTN01016940.1:249598-271222 GCA_013400515.1 Erpornis zantholeuca | reverse complement strand
AAAAAAAAAAAAAAGAAAAAAAAGGATTTATTAGCTTTTTGTTTGGAGCACAAAGAAATGTAAAGAAAAATTCCTGACCAACCTAATTTTTTTCACCAGCAGTTTAAAGAGACTGCAGTGACTTCTTCACTCTGTGTTTTTCAGAGATGATGAGACATGAGGAAAAAAGAGGTGCTCATTGTTAGGGAATTTATATTGAGGTTTTTTTTCAAGTGGCAATTTCCATAAAGAAAAAACAGCAATTAGTTATCATCTGCCAAGAATGCTAAAAAATCTGGAAAGCAAAGGAAAACCTCTTTTACAGCATGTAAACAGATCTTGTTGGCTCTTGGAGCCAGCGAGAAGAGCTGATTGTGGAATGTCAGGAAACATAAATAGTCTCCTTTTTTTTTGTTGTTTTTTTGGGTTTTGCTCTGAGTTGCAAAAACTCGTGCCCAGAGCTCTCCTGATTAACACCTGGGGACCTGAGGCACTGCCATAATACACAGAATATTGGTTGTAACTGCCAAAAGGGAAATTCTGGACCCAAACACACCAGAATACTGAAGAAATTCAGTTCTGATTTCAAACCCATGCTGGCTACTCCCCAAAAGTCCTCAAATCCTTGATTTCCATCGGGTGCTGAGCTGCAGGAGGAGTTTGGATCTAATTTTTTGGGGGGGCAGAAATCTCTCTGTGGTCTCAGCATTATTCTTGGTATCACCTCACCCACATGGGGATGTGAGAGAACCCAACAGCCTCAGATGTCCAGGGAAACCTTAAACAGGGAAACTGAGCCAAATCCTGCAGGAGCACGTGGATGGGGATGGAATTCCTTCTCTCCTCAGCCCATCCTCCTGGCAGCTCTCCTGCACGGGAGAGAGCCTGGCCTTGCTTTTGATCTCTGTACCAGAACCAGCACTTTATTGAGGAGAATGAGCTGGGACAGGCTCCTCAGCTGGGTTTTCTGCCTCAGAACATGCCGAGCTGGGAAAACAGAGCCAAGTGAAACTCCAGGGTTCTGTTTCTCAGGGATAACTTCAACTCCTCCTGTGCTTTCAGTCCATGGGAGATTGTCCTCTTTGCGTCTCAGTGTGAGAATCCAGTTCAGGCCTCCAAATTAATCAAGATCAGACTTTAAAAGCACTAAGTTCAGTTTACTTTTTATCAACCCCCCCCAAAATGTCAACTTTTTCTCAGAGTAACAGAACTGAAACCTTTGAGAGAAATTGCAGAATTCTTGAGGTTTTGAGTGAGAGGAGGATCTTCATTCAGGCTTCTTCAAAGCTGGACACGCTGACACACTGGACAAAGCTGAGCTTTGTTCTGGGCTGCAGAGGTCAGTGTGGATAAAAAAAGATACAAAAAGTGGCTCAGATTGCTAAAATTTGACACTTTGGGAATAACAAAGCTCCGTGTTCCAAAGCAAATTAGCCATGATGAACAGTAAGGACAATAGGCAAAGACAGCTTGTTTTCTGTCTGCCTGCTGGTTTCTAAGGATAGCATCATTACTTCCCTGAACATAACCAAAGCTAGGAGTGCACTTGAACATTCCAGTGGCTTCTGGACCCTTCTTTTATTGTTGGTTGATTACTTTTTTTTGTGTGTTTGTTGAGATTTCTGTTTTAAAATTTCGACGAATTCTTTTTGCCTGCAGCTTGTTGGACAGGGTCTGTCAGCAACCCTGGAGGTCAAAAGTGGGGAAAAAATTATTTTAAAATATTAGTGGTCTGTTTGCACACTGTGGAAGTGTTAATTTTCCTTTTAATGGTTAAGATATTCACCAGGCAAAGTGATGACTGTGCAGAGTTGTTTATTAGGTTTGAAGGGACAGTTGTGCATCCTGCCAGTGCAGGAGTCTGTGAGCAGAGTAAAAGCAGGGTCAAAAACCACAGTGCAGTAGAGAGGTTTATTCATTTCATGATTTAATTCATTATGTTTCAGTCTTGGGCCATATCTAAAACCTCAGCTGTCTTTTCCCCAATAAATTATTTGTACAGCTGTTGTTATTAAGTCCCTCCTTTTCCAGACATTTCCAAGTACTTCACTTTCCCCATGCAAACAGAATTCTGCAGCAATGCTCACTCAGTGTGTTTTAATTCCTATGTTCTTCTGCAGAACCAAATATTTTCATTTTCAATGGAGTAGTGCTTGTCAAACCTCCAGGAGACACCAAGATACTCCTTTCCTTCTGTGGTTATTAAACAAAACAGCAGAGATAATCCTTCTATCAAAGTTCTCATTGAATCACTGCTGAAACCTGGGCCTCATCAAACTCCATTTCTGCTCTTTAATGGAGCCTGAATGAAGGCCCAGACCTGAGGCTTTGTTGTTGAGACACAAATACAAATAAGAGACATGGAAATAGTGCCTTACAGTGCATCCTACTGAGTTTTCCAGCACAGAGGGGTGGTTACTCATGGCTGGAAAAGTGTCAAGTTAATGCCTCTGATTAGAGATGGGTGTGAAGCTGCAGAGTTTGGGCTTGGCTTGGCTCACCCCCAGAGTTCCAAGGCAATAGGATCCAGTGTCCAAGCCTCGCCTAAGCCTCACTTCCAGCTCCATTACAAGATGTAGATATTTTATACTATACTGGTAATATATTAAGCGAAATTAAACGTTAGGTTTCACTTGTATTATTAAAAAAAAAAAAAAGAAAGGGTGGGGAGAGAAAAGGGAGGAAAGGTTACCTTAACACTGCATTGTAAATTTAATGCAGCTCCAGATGCCTGAAGAGTTGTGGTTTTTTATTATAATTCTTCAGTTTGGAGAGCAATGCCAGCTGCTTTGTGATCATGTTGACTATTTGAAATTTGCTTTGAAATTAAGTAGAGCTTCAAAAACACAATGAAAATCTCTTGTCTTTTTATTTAACCAAATGCTATGATTTTGTGCTGTTGAAAACCATGTTTTACCTCAGGAGTTAAAGAATGTGTGATCATTATTTTAGTGGGGATTTTTCCCCTGTAGTAACATGATTTTATTGTGAATCACTGCTTCAATATCTGTCAGTGGCTAAAGCAGGGAAAGAGAATCTTTCTAGAAGTAAAGGAAAGGAAATATTTCTAGAACTAAGGGAAATTTTCATAGTTACCTGGTGGCTGTCCAAAAGCCACCAAGAGATCAAGTAATATGTCCTTGTGAATTTAACCTCGTGAAGCAAATATTGGTTATGTATCAATTAAAGTATTTCCAAATAAAGCTGATGAGTGGAAAACCGGGGCAAAAATCATCCTAAAATCACCTAAAATCACAGGGTTTGAGTTCAGCTCCTCTGCACATTGAGTTTACAGAGGTATTGTTAGGCAGGGCTGTGTTCTCAGTGAGGGATTCTCCCAGGAATGGAACTTAAAATAAAAAAATAAAATAAAAATGATGCCCTCCATTTAATGAGGAATTCTCCTGCAGAACTTGATTGAAGCCCAATGATACTTTAATGGTAACGACCGCTGTGTAAAGGGGGACAATAATTCTGTGGAATTAAGATGAGGCTCTTCAGCTGAAATGCTTCAGCTGAGACCTGGTGCTCACACATTAGGCTCCCTCTGATTGGGAATTCTGCTTCCTCCAGGAGCACAGTGATTAAACAGGTCCTGCAGCACCAGGGAGGGGTACAGGGCAGCAGAAATTGGTACTAACAGTGGTCAGCTTTGAACCAATGTCCTTTTTTAGGAGCAAAAAGAGAAAGGTCAGTAATTGCCCTCTGTTTTCAGCAGAAAACATGACATGGAATGTTTCCTGGCAGGTACCCCCCCTCCTCTAGATGCTCTAGGGAGGAAGAGAAAGGAAAAATAACAAGGTGCATCCCTGGGGAGGTTTCCTTCCTGACCTCGGAGTGGTTGGATCAGTTCATCATCAGGCACGTGAGCAAAGCTGGCTGGGGCTGGGAATTCACCCAGCTCGCTCTAATCCAGAGCTCTGAGGGGTCTGTGTCACTCAGGGAAATGGAAAATGATTAAGAGGGGTGGGATGATATTGGGAGTTAGGAATGCAGGCTGTAGGAAACAAAAAGGATAGCAAGGATAAAACATAACCGCTCTAAATGGAAATCCTGCTCAGGCTGATGGAGAAGGAATGTGCCAGAGACCCCCATGGTCAGGCTGGGATATGGATAGGGATCACTGAACTGCTGTTAGAGGTGAATACTACATGGAATAATCATTATGGGGGACTAATTTCCCAGGTACAGATTGCAAAACAAATGCAGCTGGTGTCAGCAGAGCCTGGGCCTGGAACTGGAGGGGGCAGATTTCTTCATCAGGTACTGGCTGACCCAACAAAAGGTGATGTTATTTCAGATTCTGCGTGAGTAAGGGAAGGACTGACTCAATTGCAAGAGAAAAAGTACTCAAGGAGCTTAGTGTGCTCAGATCTGAAGGCCAAATATCCATGGGGAGGGAGAGTTCCCAGAGTGATGTCTCATCCATTAAAACAAACCACAGATGAGGCACACTCTGTGCCATGCTGCCAGGAGAAAGGAGGGGATTTGTATCACTGTGCCCCTCTGATTTCTTGTTTGGGTACCACACACTGGATTAACTACAGTCAAAAGAGACCCAAATGACATTGGAACAGGTGCAAGAATGGGTCATTGAGGGCAGAGGGGCTGGACAAGAACTTGGCTCAAATACTTGCCCTGAGGAGGGATGGAACTGCTCTCTGAAATTACCCTCAGGTAGGTCAGGAAGGGAAATAATAATTTTAAAGCTAATGTTAAGTATAGAGTGACTAGGAATAAATTTAGGCAGTAAGCCATAAATTCCCTCACCAGCAGGCTTTATAACAAGATGAGTGTCAAAGGCAGAAGGTGGAAGTGGTTGAAAATGATTTTATGAAAGCAGCTCCATGGTTTGGTTGTGGATAATAATAATGTGGATGATAATAAGCAGGAGACAAGGTGCCAGTGACCCAGGAGTGGTGACCAAGCCCTGTGTCCCAAGAACCTTCAGAGACCCTGGAGTGAAGGCCAAGTGCCCAGTTTGCTCTGTCAGCCCCCAGTTTGCAGGCTCAGGGTCTCAGGGAGGATTTCCCAAAGAATTCCATGGAAGTTTTGAGCAGAGTGAGGCTGCTGGCATTTTTCACATTGTTTATTTTATTCCTAATCCAACTCTGAAGCAAACCCATCGTATCCAAGCTCTCCTCCTGTGTTACTCCCTCAACCAAAATTTCTGTTGACATCAATGGGAGCCCTGTCCAAGTTCAGGCAGCAGGATGAGGCCTGACATCTTTCCTTCCACTCAGCTGGAAAATAATAATAATAATAATGATGATAATTTTTTAAATTCTCATAGTACTTTTTTTTTTTTTTTGAAAAGTTAAAATAACATGGTGCTGTGACTAGAGAGTTATAAGGGAAAGTGCATCAGGAATGCAATATTGTTTCCAGATGTACAATGTCATAAAGAATTTTTTCCACACTTGGAATGGTAACAGGAATTTTTTGAGAGAGGTCATTTACACAGTGATGAGATATGTTACATGTAAGTAAATGCCTGTATGCCTGGAATGTTTGTACCATATGTCTAAATAGGTGTCTGTGACTGATGCGGATTTTATATCTGGGGATATGAATGGATTTGCATATCTGTGATTTCAAGAGCAGCACACTTTAGAATATAAAAATACTGATATAACAGGGGTGGGGGAGGAAAATCTGTAGTACCCAGGTGAAGGTTTGTAAAGAAACACAAGCCCCTGAACTGTGCAGGGAGGTGAAGGAGAGGCAGTGCAGCTCAGAGAAGCTGAGTTTAATGTGCTAAAGACACTTGGTCTGCATGTCACGGGAGGTGAACCCTCCCCGTGGGTTCTGAGCCAGGATTGCATTACAGAAATGCACCTGGGAAACAAAAATAATGTGGAGATACAGCTCCAGCATTTCTCCAGGACTGCTGGGGAATCACTGCTTTATGGATGTGGCCTCTCAGCTGATAACAAGACCTTTGCAGATTGGCAGGGAGAACCTCAAGGACTGTGAAAACACAGCTTAGAATCCTGTAATTCCCTCAGTGTTCTGAGGGAGATGAGATCTGTGTTTGGAAGGATAAAGGAATAACATATTGCCCTCTCTCTTTCTTTCTTGCTTGACGTCCCCTGAAACCCCAGCAGAGGTGACAGCTTGGTCCAGCTGTTGGGTGGCACAAAATCTTTAGTTTTTTTGCTGTCTGCCCAAATTTGGCTCTCAACCTCAGTTATCAGAATCCATGGCCTACCTGGCCTATTTTGTTGTTCTCAGATCATTCCCTTTGGATTAAATTTTGCATTAACAAATGCTTTTAGGTTAAAGATCATCCACTGAGAATAGGCAGAGGAGCCAAATTATCATACACAAGAACTGGTGCCATCAGGGCAGGAAAAGAAAAACTCACCAGAACCATTTGCCAGTGCTATGGGCAAAAGTGAGACTTCAAATCTCCAGGGAAGTTTGCACATCACCTTTCATCAGCACTAAACACAGGGGTATTTATAAAAGGGCTTGGACTGGTTTACGACATTGGGAGAACAAGTGTTGTTGATAAATAAGTGTTCAGGAGGGTACTGGCAAAAATGCATAGAAATGGTTAACAAGGTAATGGTAAGAAACGTTGACCTTGATTTGTTTAGCTAAGATGTAAAGATTTTTGAAGGTCAAAGGTGTTCTTGTGTAGTGTTTTGGAGTCTAACTGTGTCTGACCCTCTAACATTAAGCTGCTGTGGCCTGCAGTTTTGAAGAGTGAAGCAAACCAGGGGGAAAGAGGGAAGGGGGAGAGAACAGGAAATGGAGTGAGGTGTTTCAGGAAGTTGTCAGGAGTTGACTGATTGATTCCAGATGGAAAGGGTCACCCTTCGTGACCCAGGAAATACTCACTGGGGGAAAGCAGTTGGCTTGTGAAAGGGAAGGGCCTGGGAGTTAGAGACCATGGTGGAATGCACATTCCTCCTCCTTTTATCCATAAAACATTGGGTTTTAATCTCCAGTATAAAACAATTGTATTGTGATCTCCATCAGGCAAGAGGGAATGGCTGGGGCAAAGTGAAGAAGTTCAGGCATTTCGATGTCTGCACTCTCACCTGTCCTTTCTCCACACCGTGGATGAGGAGTTGGGAGGAGGTGGTGTAGCAATGACAAAGGTCTCTGCTGAATTTCAGGTTGCAGAAAAAAGGTCCCAAATTTTGAGAAGGCTCCACTCTAGATCTGAACTTTGCATCTCATCCTGTCCCCTAGAATTCTGTGTTTATTCACCCTGGGTCCCAGCTGGTGACAGGCCATGTGGCTCTGGCCCTCCTGTCATGGATGGGAGAGGTGGATAAAAATGGAATCACTCATGGAGGGAGGTCTAGAAGTGCATCTTCCATTCCTGCTGGCTCGGGGAGCAGAGGATGCTCAGCACATGCCTTCTGGACTGGTTCTTGCCATTACTCTGCCGTTGCTGTGGGGCCTCTACATCTCCTATCAAAATACAGCTCTTGTGTTGTGCACAACCCAAATGGTGATTCCAACACTGATCTCTGCTCTGGGACCCAGGAAACAGCTGGAGCTGTGCCAGGGAGGGTTAGACTGGAGAGCAGGGAAAGGTTCTTCCCCAGAGGGTGCTGGGCACTGCCCAGGCTCCCCAGGGAATGGTCCCAGCCCTGAGGCTGCCAGAGCTCCAGGAGCCTTTGGACAGCGCTGCCAGGGATGCCCAGGGTGGGATTTTGAGATTTCTATGTAGGGCCAGGAGCTGGACTGGATGATCCTTGTGGATCCCTTTGCACTCAGGATCTTCCATGATTCTGTTCTACGTGTGAACACTTGAAGCCTGCCTCTCTTCTCTCTTCCTGGGAGCACGTGGGTGTGTATTTATCCCACTCGTTTAAGTGAGCTCAGAGATGTCTCTATTCCATAGTGTAACTGTATATACAAGACATACTTTTTATTTACATTTGGTTGCAATTTAAACACTTGTCGTAAATATTTCAGACACTGGAATAATTCAGGCCTATTCCCCTGTTGCCACAGTGTGCTCTGGGCTGGCCAGTGAGAGATTAAAATTTATTTCCATTGTTTAAGGGAAAATAATGAAGTGCATCTGAGTGGGCTCAGCTATGTCATGCGGGAAATGTTCCCTTTGGACAGAGTCGCACCCCACCCTAATGGGAATGAGGAAATCAATTGGCACACAAAAGCAACACATTCTGTGACAAGAATGCTTGAGAAGTATAAGAGTACAGGATGACAAGAGCCTTTTGGAATGAATTAGAGTTGTCTCAAGAAAGAAAGTATTCTTTAAGCTCGCCTAAGCCTGGGGAGGGCAAGGTCTCTCCTGCTCTGTGCTGGATAGAGTTTTATCAACAATTAGAGCTTGACATCCTCTTACCTTGGCTGTGACAGCTGAGGCTGTGACAATCCATGGACACATCCAGGGTTTGACTCTCCATGGCTGTGCATTACTGTAGGTGTGGCAGTGGGATGGAATTAAGCTCATTTACATGAACTAATTGTCAGAACCACTCAATCAGAGGGCATCTTCTTTCAGAAGTTAAAGCACTGTTTGTTTTTCCCAAGAAGTTTGTGGGAAGTCACACATATTTCTGGACTGATGGGATTTAGAGCTTTGGATATTGTAAAAACTAAAGTAGGATTAATTAACATATAGAGTTTCTTCCTTTAAGAATTCAAATTGGAGCCCAGGCATGGAGGTTGAGGTTTAAAACCTGCTGCTTGCTTTGGGGTGCTCAGGCTCAGATGATTTTCAGGAGGTGCTGTGCCCTCACATGTCAAAACCAGACATAATATCAGTTCCTCTTTTCATGGACTTTCCAACCTGCAGGAACTGGGTCATTATGAGGCCTCTATACAGCTCACAGGATGCTGTAAATGCAATTAATGCACTGAATGAAGGCTGAAAATATTTTCTCTCCTTCATGTAAACCCCTGCAGGGTGTGCTACCATTTTAAAAAAAAAGAGTTTAGCTGACCTGAATAATTAATCTGTAACAAGTTGAATTTTGAATTAATTCTTTACCTGTCTGTTTTTTCCTCCTCTTTCTAACCATCCAGGTGGTGCTATCGACGACAGTGAACGTGGATGGGCATGTGCTGGCAGTGTCTGACAACATGTTTGTGCACAACAACTCCAAGCACGGGCGGAGAGCGAGGAGACTCGACCCCTCGGAAGGTGGGAGTTCTGTCTGGAGAGCAGAGCAGAAATTACCCATTCTTCCATTTCTGTTTGTTTTCAGGAGGGAATGAGAGCTAAGGGGGAACTGCAGAGCCTCAGGGGGTTTGGGGAAGGCAAAGGCAGGAAAACAGTGTCTACTGCATGCAAAATATGATCCTCCTCACATCTGAGGGACTGGCTCCCCCTCCCCCTGCAATTTATTAATTAGTATGTATTGCGAAGATGAAAAACACAGAAACACCAAGTATTATCTAAATTTCAGCCCTCTCATTCAGCTGGGATAGATTTGATTTCAGGCAAATTAGGCAAGATGACATCTTAGTTAAACAGAGCCGTTCCAGCACAAGATGTGTATGAAAAAGTGTCACTGGTTCCCTTAAACAAACTGTGCACGCAGCCTAACGATGCGCAGAGGGAGCTGACACTAATTGATGTGAGTTTGTTTGGCTAAGCCAGACTCATGGCCAGCTCCAGGATGGGTTGGGGACTGTATTCAAGCAATTACAAATTCTTGTATCTGTTAAGTTTCAAAACGTTCTGCCCCTCCTCTCCCTCTTCGTTCCCAAAACATTCCACCTCCCTCACGCAGCCAGTGCTTGAAAATGACTGGAAAATGCTGGAAAATGCTACCAGTGCCTGCTTTTCCCTCCCCTGCAGCCACTGAAAGTGAGAAGAGCTGGTGATGTTAGTAGAAAAGACAAGCAAGGATATTATTTCATTATAATGTTTTGCTGCCCCACTTCTTAACTGTGCCCTGTATCAACCTAAAAGAAGAATTAATGAACTGGAAGAAAATGATTGAATCAGTAAAGAATTCAGAGTGGTGTTAATTCTCCCCCAGCGGGCAGTGAAATGGTAGAAGGAAAATCCCAGGATTCCTAGCCTAGGAAGCCATCCAGTTTTTCCTTGACTGATTGGATGTGATTGACTGGCTGTTCAAAGGAGTCTCATGTTTTTGGAGCACTGCCAAAGTTCCCCTCCACCTCTGACCCTGTCAACATTGGGAATGGAGTGATGGATTGACTTTGGTTATGGCCTGGAAACCATATTGGGTTCCTGATGGGATGCATAGTCCAGAGGCCTTGAACATATGGAAGAGAGAAATAAAAAAAAAAATTCGGCTCTATAAAATCAAGAAAATTATTAGAAATTATCTCCTGATATCAATTGGAGGAGACATTTGATATTCCCATATCTTTTTTCACCCATTGATAAACATAATGAATGTGACTCTACCTTTTTTGCCACAGGGTTTGTGTTTGTGGGATCATATGCTAATGAGTGGGTGTTATTTTGGTTTTTTAAGCAGCCTCTGCACAATCATTTAAGCGTTTGGTTTTTACACCCACTACAGTTGGCCTATTAGGCTTTAATGACACGATGTTAAGTGCCAGTAATGAATAGGCAAGTAATTAACACTTGCAAGGGAGAAAACACTCCTTTATTTATTTATTTATCAACATGCTGGGGTTTGTGGAGTGGTGAGCAGCCTTCATGGGTGAGTGGCTGGAGGGAGCTTGTCCCAGGCCTCTGGCAGAGTGGGAATTCAGAGATTCCCGGGTGTGGAGGGGTGGAGCTGCTCTCAGCTGCAGTTTTGCATCACTTGGGGTGTTTGATGCTCACAGGAATTGCTCCAGGGATTTAAACCCAGGTCTGCAAACAGCCTCAAAGCTGTTGTGGGGGGATAAAACCCGACACCTTAAAACGACGTTTTGGTGTTCTTTTTGTTCCGTGCAGCCACGCCCTGCATCAAAGCCATCAGCCCGAGCGAGGGGTGGACCACGGGGGGAGCCATGGTCATCATCATCGGGGACAACTTCTTTGATGGGCTGCAGGTGGTGTTTGGGACCATGCTGGTGTGGAGTGAGGTGGGTACAGCTCCCCCTGCCCAGAGCTGGGGAAACTTCCCTTTTCTGAGGAGGAATGGGGTTAATTCCTGTTCCTGTTCCATGGTAGTGCGAGAGGTGGGACATACAAACCTGTGTGAAGGGAACTCATGGAATGTGTTTTCCTTGCTGTGTGATATTGTTGAGTGATACCCAGAATGGAACTGAACAATTCTAGGTATCTTTAAAATCAAAGAAGTTATTAGAAATTGTCTCCTGATATGAGCTGAAGGAGACATGTGATATTCCCATATCTTTTTTTAGCCATTGATTAACTTAATGGATGTTACTCTACCTATTTTTCCACAGGGTTTATTATTTATGTAGGTTTATTTATGCTAGCAAAGACAGAGAAATAAAGAAAGGGTTTGAGTTTGGGAAGGAGAAAAAAAATCCATCTGGGCCCAGGAATAAGCCATCAATTAACCAAGGGGCTTAACAGTACAAGTTTCTTGATGACAATTTATCCTAAGATGTGTGATCTTCTCCTGGAGGTTAGGAACTAACCCAGGTGTATCCCTCTGCTGATCTGTAGCGATGATAAAGAGTTTCTCCTGAGGCCTGTAATGGCAGGAACAAGAGGAATGGTTTTAAACTGAACAAGGGTAGAGCTGGAATGAGGATGACATTTTTTAGCATGAGGCTTGGCACAGGTTTCCCAGAGAAGCTGTGGCTGCCACATCCCTGGGGGTGTCCAGGGTTGGATAGGAGTTGGAGCAACCTGGGGTGGAGGAAGGGGTCCACTGGGGGTGGGACTGGATGATCTTCAAGGTCCTTCCAACCCAAAGGTTTCTGTTATTTACTCATGAAGTGAGAGAGCAGAGCACACAGCTGACGGTGCCTCCTCTCCTGTTGCCGTTCCCAGCTGATCACACCTCACGCCATCCGTGTCCAGACGCCTCCCCGGCACATTCCCGGCGTGGTGGAGGTGACATTATCCTACAAATCCAAACAGTTCTGCAAAGGAGCCCCGGGCAGGTTCATTTACACAGGTGGGTGCCTGGGATCTGGGCTGCAGGAGCTGTGTCAGTGATTGGTATTGACAACCCTTGGTTTGATTGATTGATTCATTGATACATTGATTCATTGATTGATTGATTGATTGATTTACCCTCTTGCTCTTCCAAGGCCACTCTGGCAGTGGTGACATTTGACACTTCTGTGTGAGGAAGTGGTTTCATATGGCATTTTTACTGCACATTAATATTTTTCCTAACTGCTGTCACAACATGGGTCTGCCTACACAATATGCAACCAAATATTTATATTCAACCTGGTTATATCTGAGATTTTCTCTCCTTTTTTTCTTTTTTTTTTGGAAAAAGTCACACTAAGACAGATTGTTTGAAGAAGAAAATGACAAACTGTTGGAAAGATGAATATAAAAATTAGCTATATATTTCAAGGGTAAATCTAACGGCACCGTGAGGCTGTTGGGGGAGCTCATCTGAGTCCTGTGATGAGTCTTTATAGTGGGCTCCTGCAAAGTGTGCTGTGCTGGCACTGCTGCACCTCTGGGGCTCCAAAGTGCTCTCACTCAGGGTGCTGCAACCTGGGCATCATCCTCCTCTCATCGCCTAAATTGGACATGTGGACTTTTCCATAAGGTTCCCACTTGGAAAACTTCCTGTCAGAGTGAAGCCAGGAGGGTTCTGTAGACAAGTAAGGATGTGCTGGAGAGTACAGCAAAAACCCAGAGAAATGGCTCATTGGGGATGAATGGCAGCTGCTGAACCAACTTTAGCAGTTAAAATGAGAGATAAAATACTTAAAATGAGAGGAAAAAGCCTATCTTTGAATCACCACCACCAAACATTTAGTCCCCGTGTGTGCCTTCATCCGGTGAGGATGCAGGTTGCACACACATCCCTGTTCTCAATTGCTTTCCTTTCATCAGCCACTGCTGGGATAAGACATTTGTTCTCTGCTGCTAATCTTGCTGTAGCCTCATATTCTGCTTTTAATACAACATGTATTCAAATTCTCTGCTGCTGTAAGTGGTTCCATTATAGTTCCCTTGGCTTTAATAACACACCAGTTTATGCCAGCTGAGGGCACATCTTGTAGGCTTTCCTAGCTCAGCTTTGATCACAGCTCTGCATTTACTTTGTCACAGAGATGCTAACCTGGAAATGTGTATATCAGGGAGATTTGGAACATAATTTTCCTTGCTGAGCAGAAATCCTCCAGGGGTTACCTTGTCAGAGCAAAGCAATATAAAATCATCTGTGGAAAGGTTGGGCTCTGGGCTGGGCTGTATCCGCCTCCGTGCCAGGATCCAGGGATGGGAAGGTGCTAGTTTGCTAAATCTTGTAAGGAGATTGGAGGTCTTGTTTTTCTGCTTGTGAGAAACAACACTTACAAGGATGCAGAGAGCTCTATAAATTGGAAGAGTGAGTTCTCTTGGACAGAAAAAGCTGAGGTGACAAAGCATTTCCTGCTGTCACTGCTTTAGCCTGTGAGAGACAGGAGGAAAATGAGACCTCCAGGCTCTGAAGAGGCTGACAGGAAAACCAGAGAGGGACATTTCAGCAGGAACTGTAGGGACAGGACAAGGAGTAATGGGTGCAAACTGCAAGAGGGGAAATTGAAGTGGGATTTACAGAATAAATTCCTCCCAGTGGGGATGGTGATGTCCTGGCACAGGGTTCCTGGAGAAGCTGTGGCTGCCCCATCCCTGGGAATGTCCAAGGCCAGGCTGGACAGGGCTTGTAGCATCCAGGACTAGTGGAAGGTGTCTCTGCCCATGGCATCAGGGTAGAACAAGATGGTTTTTAAGGTCCCTTCCAAAACAAACCATTCCACGATTCCATGATTCAAACTTTAAGGCCACAGGTGCCTTTTCTCTGTTAACACCTTAGAGGTTGGGTGTCCCACTGCAAACACTCTTCTCCCTCTGCCTCAGTTTTATGGGTTCAGGATAATTCTAGAGATGTCCAGACTTTGATTCTCCTGTTTTCCCTGTGCTCTGCTTTGTGGGGTAAATCCAAGGTGAGCTGCAGAGCTGTGCTGAGAGCCTCAGACGTGGCCCTTTCCCACATCTCCCAGGGTGATATCAGCACGAGCTGCTGCCACTCGGGGTAAATGGTGCAGATCTTCACAACACCCTCCTCCTGCACCAGGCTGATGTGCTTTGATGTGTGGTGAGATAATTAATACTTTCAATGTCAGCTCAGTGCTGGGTGGGTGTCACAGCCAGGTCCCACAGAGAGGGGCTGAGCTGCTGCTGCAGATCTGGCAGATGCAGCCAAGTGTCGTGGCAGAACTTGCTCAGCTGTGAGAATTCTTCTTCCCTTCCTATTCCAGTGAGTTGGAATAGCTGTGTTTGAGATGAAAACACAGGTTTTGAAAGGTAAAGAACACCCAAGAGGAAGCACTGTCCAAACTCTGTCTGAGCTTTGCATAAATGAAGTCAGGTAGTTGGTGACACGTTTAGATCTCTCCCCACTTTTATACAACAAATCTGCTGTTAAAAGTCCTGCTAGGGAGAGGTTTACAGGCTCACTGATAGTTTATTCCCTAGGTGGCTTCTCTTTTTGTGCATATATTGTATCATGCCATGCCCAATTTTTTAAACTGTGTTTTGGGCAGTTCAAGAGATCCCTTGAGCCTGAAACTCTGGGTTTGAGAGTTGCCAAAGGGATCTGTACCTGAGTCCATTTTCTGAGGAGTTTCATTTCAGACATCTGATTTCTAGGAAATAATGAACAGCCTTCTTTTGTGTCAGACCCCTCTGTCATGGTCTCTGAATGCATGAACCCCAAAGCATTTGGATATAATTCTGGCATATTTCTATGTAACACACGCATAAATCACTCCTGACCCAGCAGCTCTTTCCTTGGTGGGAGTGGGATTGTGGGGAAGCTGCTTGAACTTGCTGGTGGATTCTCCCTCCTTGGCCTCCAGCTGGGGAGGTGTCATCTACTCTTCCAAATACTTGATGTTGGTTTTTAGCAGGATTTCATGACAGAGATATTTTTGTTCCATTAATGAGTAAAACCAATAGAGGGCAATTTTGTTGCAGGCTGTACAGAAAACCTTTGTGCTTAAAGACATAATGTACACATTGATTCAGCATGGCTGAGTCCTGAGAACAATTCAGCATTGTTGGGAAATGATTTGCTGCTGTTGATCTATTGGGATGAAAATGTCCATGTCAATCCATGGAAAAATGTTTGTTGAGTAATAGCCAGCTTCTTCTTCCTGAATTAGCATTGAGCATATTCCCATTAGCTATTTTTAGTAACTTTATATATATATATATATGTTTGAATTTCTATCTGTTTCACTTTTCTTTAGCTTTAGATATATAATTTAAATGAATAGATTTGTGATCAAGAAGAGAAATGACATATAATGATGTTTAGGCTCTTGAGAGAATTGGCCTCTAATTCTCCAGTTTATTGGCAAAATAACCCACTCCCCAAAAAACTCCTCTTCCCAAATGGGGTGTAGACTCTGTGGCAGTTGAAATGTGTATTATTAAACTCCTTAAGCAAACCAGAATGGCTCCCAGTGGAGAGCAAAGACATTCTAAGTATAGCCAAGACTAAATTCTCAGGTCTGGGTTTTCTCTGCTCAATTCCCACTCGATTATCTCCTGTAATATTTAAACTTCATGCCATGCCATAATTATTCAATAAAAAGTAAATATAAAATGTATCTCAGTGGGGAATGTGACCTTTTACCTTCATGTTGTTATACCAGAGGCAGACAGCAATAAACAGGGAACCTGGATCAGTGTAAAAGTCTCTCACTTGATGGGTTCATTCTCCTAGTGCAGGAGATGGGTCTCCTGTGAGGTGCTCAGGGTATTTTGGATTCAATAAGAGCCATCAGCATCTCTTGCAATCAGGGGGTTTCAGCTGTGCCAGTGCCACCAGTTATTTAAAAACATAAAGAGATATTTTTCCCCAAAATGAACCACAAATGGTGCAAGAGGGTCTAAGCCAGCGCTGAGTGAGGGTAGTGCTAAAGGACTTACACATGTTACTTATTAAATGTGTCGTGAAATTCTTCGCAGGGTCCTCAGCATGAATGTGTCGTTTGTGTTGAAATGTGCATTCTGAAGAATAAGGAAATTCAAAGAAAAACACTCCTGTAACAGTGCTGGTGCACAGTGGCACTGCTGAGGTGTTGGAGGCAGGCAGAAGCCTGAGCACACAGAATGCTGCAAGCTGATTTTAGGGTTCTGCACCAATTTAAATTGGAGTTTGAATAATCAGAAATTCGATTATTATTGCTGCGATTTCCTAACAGAGACTGTGAAAGTGTCTGAGGTTTTCTGAAATCATCAGCGATGCCAGTAGGGCTCTGCCAGCTATTGCTAACTGAGGATCTGGGTCAAAATATCCTGGTTTATCCACCAGAGATTAAGATCATTACAGGGAAGTGGTGGCGTATGCAGAACACACAACTGGGGAAGGGAATGTGTCTAATGAAGAGCTGTGCCCTACTTTGGGACTGCAAAGTGTTGGGGGCGTGTGTGGAATGTGTTTATTAGAGGAGCAAACACGGCTCTCTGATTTCTGCCTGTGTAACCAGCAGGAGAAGACCTGTTCTGGTGTGTATTTGTCTCATAATTTGCTTTTTTTGCTGTTGTGGTTTTGTCCAGAGTGAAACATTCACTCTTAAAGGAGTATTTTATGACAGTGCTGCTGCATCTTCCAAATTATTCATTCATCTTTGATAGAGGATGAGAAGTCAGCCAGGGAAACTGGAGCAGTTTTAAGTGCAGAAGTCGTGATTTCTTTGTCCCCTATTGAGACAGAGCCATATAAAAATACTTGTTTAGATACACTCATGTAATGTGGGGCTTGATGTTTTCCTTCCAGCTTTAAATGAACCTACCATAGATTACGGCTTCCAAAGACTGCAGAAGGTCATCCCAAGACATCCTGGGGATCCTGAAAGATTAGCTAAGGTAAAATAATTTTAAGCATTTCACTCAGCCCACGTCCTTTCACTTCTAATTCATAAAAGAGACAAAATTACATTTTAAATGACAATCACATCTGAACTCACCAATTATTTGTAAGTCCAGCAAGAATGGAATGGTGTAGACCCCACAGTAATTTTTATGTGTTGGAGTTCAAACACTCTCTGTGTAATTCTGCTGTTAAAATGAGTCCAGGGAACATTCCCAGTTCATTGTCCTTGTCCTCTGCATTCATCCACGGTGGCAAACCCCTGAGCCCAAACGCTGTGTCCATGCACAGGAATATAAAGTATCCTACACGTGTGCGTGTGTCCGTGCAAAAGGAAACATTGAAATCCCCTGGGCACGGCTTGGATTTGTCTCCGTTTTTGGTGCAGCGGAGGTGGAGCAGGTTCAGGACTCTGGAGAGCTCCGGGCACGGCGCGGCCGAGCCAGGGATCACCTCCGGGGGCTCCAAAGGGACTCGTGCTTTGGGGGGGCTGCTCCGGGCCCCTGTGAGGGCCTCAGCTCCTCAGGCACCTGGCTAATAACACCTGGTGAAGGCTCCCAGGCTTCAGAGTGGCCAAACACTAACACTGGGGTCACTTGAGAGAATACTAGCTCATGGTTTTATTTAATTTATTTAATGATTCTATTCTATTCTATTCTATTCTATTCTATTCTATTCTATTCTATTCTATTCTATTCTATTCTATTCTATTCTATTCTATTCTATTCTATTCTATTCTATTTCTATTCTATTCCATTCCATTCTATCCTAGTCTCTATTTATTGTATTTATATATTTTATTTTAGACTAGTCTAGTCTATTATACTTTATTCTATTAATTATTTTATTTATTTCTCTCCTGTTCTATTTTATTTTATTATTTTATTGTATTTACTGCATTTATAGTATTACTTACTCATCCATTTATATTTTATTTATTACATATTTATTTAATTAACTGTATTTTTTGTATTTATTTTTAATGAATTTTTTTTGCTATTTCATTTATATATTTTTTATTTTATTTATTATATATTTCATTTAATGACATTTATTTATTTATTTATTTATTTTATTTATTATATACTTACTTGACTTCGTTCTATTTAACAGAGCTGATTTTTTTTTTGCCGTTTCACCACCCTTTTCCCTCTCCCCCCCCTGCAGGAAATGCTGCTGAAAAGAGCCGCCGACCTGGTCGAGGCCCTGTACGGGACCCCCCACAACAACCAGGTCAGGCTGACGGGGGTTGGGCCAGCCCAACCCCAAGCCCCCGCAAGGTCCCGTTCCCAGCCCTGAGCTGTCCCTGTCCCGTCCCGCAGGACCTGATCCTGAAGCGCGCTGCCGACATCGCCGAGGCTCTGTACAGCGTCCCCCGCAACCCCGCGCAGCTGCCGGCGCTCCCCAGCTCCCCCGCGCACAGCTCCATGATGGGCATCAACTCCTACGGCAGCCAGCTGGGCGTCAGCATCTCCGAGTCGGCGCAGGGCAACAACCAGGGTGAGCCCCGGAGCCTTCCCTGAGCTCTGGAAACTCTGCCCTCTCACACTCCCAATCGTTTTTTTCCCTGCATCAGTTTTCCAGCCTCTCTCCCTGTGCCCGGCCATGGTTTTAACTCTGGGCATCCCCAAAGGGTGGTGCTGCCCCCGTGTCTTAGCTGAATAATTTTTGATTACTTTCTGATACCAACTTGTCCCTGAATTATCTCTGTCCCCCTCAAAATATCGATTTTTTGGATAATATCTCAGTTTTCACAAACAGCAATGGCAGCAGCTGCAAAAACATCGCACAGAGGTGGGAAATTTTCCTATTTTTGTTTTTAAGGCAGCTGCTTCAGTGTTAATTTTACCAACATTCATATACTGTGTGTATTACATTTACTCCAGATACATTATTGATTGGGAGGAAAACAACCCATAAAACAATGTATTAACACTGGAAGAATTATCAACTTTTGATTTTTAGCACACAGTCTGTGGTTGATTGCAATAATTGGCTGTGTTTTACACCCCAAGGCAGCAAACCCAGGTCCTACAAAGTTAATTTTCTATCTGCCAAATTAAAACCCAGAATGAAGATAATTTTGCTCATTTTTTCGAGGTCTTACCAGCCCTGAATTAGAACCTCATAATATAAATGAGCAGAAATTACATGACTGGATATACTTAAATATTATATTGAAATAGTGACTACTCCTAATGTAATTGTTGTATCAATCTCTCTAACAAAAGCTTTTCCATGGAAAAAGCTGGAATAATGATTTTGTCCTTTTATGCTGGTAGCTACAGTGTTCAGGTCTCTTTTTGGAGGAAAAAAAGGCTAAATTTTGGCTCTCAAATATTTGTTAGCATTTTTTAACACAACAAAATTTTTTTTAACTTATGCAGTTTATTCTTTCTCCCAAGTAGAGTAAATTAAATTTCTGTGGGTTATAATGATGTACTTGCTTTATCTGTAATTTATCACCAATTCAACAATAATTTGAAGAGGAAACCCTCCCCCACCCAATGGTAGAAAATCCTGTATATTAAAAATTCTACCCCAGGTAAATGTAAGCACACACAATGTTGTCCACGCCTTGGAATGAATTTAAAATTTTAATAAATCGATTTTTACTGGAAAAATATACATCAGATCACTTCAAAAAGTTGGTTTAGAACTCAAATTGCAGGGAAAACCACTGAACTTATTGGTATTAGCTAAATGTTTTAAACAATCTGGATTTAAATGGCATTTATTTAAGCAGGAGGAAGTTTTAAGGCCCGGAGGTGTTGTGAAATGTGCTTTATTTGCAGGTTACATCCGTAACACCAGCAGCATCTCCCCCCGAGGGTACTCGTCCAGCTCCACCCCCCAGCAGTCCAACTACAGCACCTCCAGCAACAGCATGAACGGCTACAGCAACGTGCCCATGTCCAACCTGGGCGTGCCAGGCTCCCCTGGCTTCATCAACGGCTCCCCGACAGGATCCCCCTACGGACGTACGGCCTCCTCCTCCTCCTCCTTCACACCCATCCTGCATCCTCCTCCTCCTTCATACCCATCCTGCATCCTCCTCCTCCTCCTTCATACCCATCCTGCCTCCTCCTCCTCCTTCATACCCATCCCGCCTCCTCCTCCTCCTTCATATCCATCCTGCCTCCTCCTCCTTCATACCCATCCTGCCTCCTCCTTCCTCAAAAACCAGCAAAAATTCCTTTACTGCAGGTTTTGTCAAAGGTTCTGTTTGTGTTTGGGTGTGTTTGTGCACAAACTAGAAAATGCTCCCATTTTTTGAGTGTTGAACCTTACTTCTTTATTTTCCTCTATTTTTTCATCCTTATGCAGATTCCTGAGTGGCAAAGTCACAGAGATAAATGAGGTGCAATTTGCAGCTTTAGTAAGTGAGTAGCCACTGCTTTTAGCACAGAGGCTTTGGCAAATCCTAGGTAAAAGCCACTCTGAAATAATCATTGTGAGTTTGAAAGCATTATCAATAACTGAGTATCAAAAACTGAATTTGGGATAAATTTCCTGTAAAACAATATTAACTTAATAACCAGAAATATATCACAGAATGGAATTAAGCTCTCAATTTCTGCTTGTTTCACCATGAGCAGCCACTCTTCCTTCCATACCTTCATTTCCCTCTGGCTAGGGAATGTGTGAAAAACAACAAAAAATGTATACACCACCAGCTATGGTGTAAGTAAATAATTTAATATATGTTATATGTGTATATATAAAAAGGGATGAAGAGTTAAACAGATATTTTTTTTTTTAATCATCATTCCCTCTTCTGGAGCTTTCCATAAGGAAAGGACCAGGTCTCCAGCACCTTGTTACTGTGATTTCAAACTAATACTTCCAAGAAAGCTGGCAATTCACATGAAATATTGTTATTTGTTCCTCCTCTTGCTGAGGAATGGCTGATATTGTTCTGGAAGCTCAGCAAACAGTTCCTTAACAAGTTATTGGACATAGAAAGGAGCTTTTTTCTTGCAAGACACTTCTTTAAAAAGTAGTCAGTTTAGAGTAAAATCTAAGCAGCAGCCTGAAACCAAGGAAATTTAATTTTTAAAAAACTGAGAAGACACAGGATTTGCCAACCTTCCCAAATTCCAAGGACACTGAGCAGTCAGGCCATTACTGTTCCTATTGACTCTGTTTTTCCCTTGATGATTTTCAATTTTCTGGCATCCTCACCCTTAATTTTGAAGGAATTAAGCACTGGTTTTTCTAACCTATTCTGTTTAACTCTGTCTCTACTTCAGACTTACTCTAATTGTACTCACTGAGAAAACGAGACCTCCTTTGAGAGGTGAAATAAGGAATCAGACAATGGATTCTTGAAGCAGTTGTCCCAAATTTCTGATGAGAAATCCCTTTCCTTCCTTTGGCAGTGATGTCTTCAAGTCCAACAGTTGGCTCCTCCAGCACTTCTTCCATCCTCCCGTTCTCCTCCTCCGTGTTCCCTGCAGTCAAACAGAAGAGTGCCTTTGCTCCTGTCATCCGACCCCAAGGGTCTCCCTCTCCTGCCTGCTCCAGCGGCAACGGGAATGGGTTCAGAGGTGAGCAACCTGCTCCTGTTAACTCACACTTCACCTGGGTAACTGCAGCCACCCCCTGAGTGCCACCAGCTACTGCCTGAGGGCCACCAGCCACCCCCTGAGAGCCACCAGCCACCCCTGAGTGCCACCAGCCACCGCCTGAG